>JAGXCT010037188.1:144697-183397 GCA_022495035.1 Philopotamus ludificatus | reverse complement strand
AGACGGCTCGGGTCCCCGCGGTATGGACACGAATGGGGAGCCCTCACGTCACGTGCTAGAATCAAGTTCCAATGGCCTCAACTACCATGCTAGAGTTTGGTAAGGCCAAACAGGTATTAACAAACAATTTTTAACTACTATTGTATTACACGACGTTTTTGTGCAACCTTATGATTGTGTTATACGAGGCCAAGGTGTATTTTGATATATTTAATTTCTCTAAATTATTAAAAAAATAAGTTTGTCAAAAGTTTTAACAATTTTTTTCACCATGCTTTTCTACATCGATAATAATAATAAAAATATATTATCGACGATAACACTATCTTCAATCATAGCATACACTATTTTTAATATATATGGCGGGAAACGATCGCGTCCCATCAATTAATACACACAAAGTGAGGCAACGTGGCCAGCGATAACAGTATCGGGGTGCGAATCCCGCGATAACGACTGATAACGATAAATAAAATACGGATGTCTCGCAGATACGATCCGTGGCGCCATTACAATAAAACGTTAAAATTCCCCGAGCCCCAGTCGCGTAATTAGATTCAATTTTCCAACTTTCCACTTTAATTTTTTTGCTCCGAGAGAAGACCAGGTAACACTTAATTCCGCTCAGTTAACGACAAATTTTTGTATAACTCATTTAGCGTAATTTTCCCGTCAATTGATTGCGGAATGTTTAAGTAAGACGGAGCGCAAGATTTATTTGACCGGAGAGCACTGCGCGGGTCCATTGATGATATTTAATATTTTTATTTTTTTATCGCGCCCATAAAACACAAGCTCGGATCTTATTGCACTAAGCTATGACGCTTGATCCTAATTACGCTTTATCTCGCTGAAGTGATTGATAAAGATATGATATAGCTTTATCTATCTTTATTATGACGGGCAGCAGTGTTTGTGGCTTTTATCTTATGAGAAATATTGACAATTAAAATTGTACGAATTCCGCAATGTGTTCGAACGCGTCCTCATGCAAATCGTTGGATTTCCATGGGAATTTGTTCCGATTTAGTGAGGTTCGGTAGAGCGGCGCAGTCCTCCGGATCTTTAAATCCTCGTCTAGTCAAATAGTCAATTAAACAATCAAACACCCAATCAGCGGGTCGCGTCCAGGTGAGACCGGCGACTACCGGGGCCGCTGCCGTTGCCGTTCAGCCGGATTAATTATGATTAAACAAATTTCCCCAAGTTATTAATTATTCATCGAACGTCAAATATTTGATAAGAAACTTCTCGTTTCGGCCCTGATTGAATTTTTGCTCGGGATACCTTTAATTGTGAATTGACTTCAAACAAAATCCTTTTTTAAATAAAATCACCATTACTGTGTTTGTGTTTGATCAATATGTGCGATAGAGTGAGCGGCCAACCCGCTAAATTCGGCAGAAAAAAAATAAAAATATATTATTTTGTCCTCAAATTCTTTTTTTTGAGCAAGGCAATAATTAATATTCACTATTGCTTATAATTTTAAATGCATATTTGCAATACATAAATAAAGCAACGAGGATTTTCCTGCAGTATATTGTCAATTATATTAATTATATGATATGAGTGAATTGATGATTAATACTAATATATTCTGTCTACAACAGTGGTTCCCAATCTGATATATTAATAACATTTCATATAATCCAACTTACATCCCATTATTATTATTGAAGGAAATTTAATTAACTGAAATAATTAAGAGAGAGAGAGAGAGTTTATATATTTAATGATAAATGGGTTCTATGGATTAAAACTTCACGGTAACCCGAACATTTAAAGTAAAATTAATTTTTCCGTTATCGGAGAAAACAAATTATTCATTTTATTTATTTTTAACTTCATAGTAATGATGAGTTATCAAGAAGATTGATTGACAAAACCAATCCATAAAATCTTGCAATAAACATAATATTAAGAATGCCGATGGGGTCCCAAGTTACATGTCCCAAACTTTTTGTATTTGGCTAAAAAAGTCTAAAGAATATATATAAATAATCATTGACCTATCGACAATTGCGAAAATAAATAAAAACAACAATATTATTTTCCATTAACATGGTTGCGATGTTTTTATCGCTCCGTACTGGATGCGAACGAGAATAAACATCACGCATGTGCTAGTGCGAGCGAGAAAAAATATCGTGCTGTGCAAGGAAAATCCAATTTTAAAATAAATGTCAAAGTATTGTCGAAGAATTTACCAATTCTTGACTTGAAATGTTTGGGGTCTATTTTCATACATTCATTCCATACAATATAGACCCCATCGACCAGAGCCGTTGGTTTCGAGCATTTCTAAAATTTAAGCAAAATTACGAAATTTTTCTCCATATTTTGTCGTGTGCAGTAAAACCCCCATTTACACTAAAGTCGGGACCGTGTAACTTGGAGTCGTGTAATTGGGGGAGTGAAGCCGCCCGGCTGTGTGCGTATAGCCTGGGCACGTGTTGAATACACAGACGCTAGCCAACGTTTGAATGTGTGCACCGCACAGACGACCACCCCGCTGTGTGTGTCTGAATGCGACCGCGCGATTGGGGGATTTGCGGCGAATATTTCAATCCAGCGCGTAATTCGGAGTAGGGTAATTGGGGTTCCACTGTGATTGTAATCCAATTTTTATTTATTTATTTATTTTGACAATAGATGAATGACAGAAAAACTCCAAATCATCATTTACCCATATAAGATTCTATTAGGATTATATTTTTATTAACCAGGCATACGCCGTAGACGCTCTGAGGCGCAAAACTTAGGTATGTCCCACACGCCGAAATGCATCTGTGGGCGTCAACTTTCACATCACGTTAAAAATTAGCCATATAGAAATTTTAGGTTTTTTCTTTTCGAAATTAATATGATATTTTTAATTTATCATGTTCTGTTTTAAGCTTTAAGATACGAACCATTAGTTCGAAGATAAAGCTAAGTTTATCGAACAGCATGCAAATTATTATCAAGTGATAATCCAAGTATATTAAAACAAACAAAAAAAATACCCTGATTTGACAATTTTTTATTTTTTTTGAAAATTCATTCATTCTAAATTCCACAGTCTATAATCTAAGCCAAATGTCGGTTTTCTTACAACTTTTGCGTATTTAGCTCAATTTATCTAGCACACAGGATGTGAAATGGTCATTAAATAATATATATTCATATATTGAGTTATTCAATTTTAGATGACACGTGTCTGGGTTTTATTTGTAACGGAAAGTACTTATTTTTTGCTAAAATAGATCGCATTCTTTTTTTATCGGATGATGATTTCATCACGTCCTGTTTTAAAGTTATTATATGACTCTTTTTAATTTATAATTATTTTATGAACATTTACGAAAAAAATTGTCCCGAGTATTTTCGAATTCTTCTATTGATATGAAGCCACCTCTGGATTGAATTCGAGTGAGCAAAAATTCATATTAATGGTAATTAGCATTAACCGATACGTCACGGCGGCTTGAAACCAACCACGTCGTCCGAAGGGGGTTATTTATAATGGAAAATAGACCCCAAGCATTTTAAGTCAAGATATTGATGACGCCTTCATCAATATATTGACTTTTAAAAAAAATGAACTGTTCTAATAATAAAAACAGTTATCCATGCTTCATAATTTGGTGGATATTTTAGATTTTTTAACTATACAATGCGATGCGTAAATGACAACGCTCTCAGCGATTTCTTGTAGCAGACTGAGCTCTCGTAGCACGTGTCACTCATACGTATCACTCACGCTTTGCACATTATACCGGATGCGAGCAATACAAAAACATCGAGCCCATGTCCACAGAAGCGAATATTGTTGTTTTTTTGTTTTACCAACTACGGACAATAATGATCAATAATTATTTTTGATATTTATTTTTTTGACTTTTTTAGACAAATAGAAAATGTTTGTGATATGTAGGATTTATTTTAAAAGAGTTATTCGAGAAAAATCAAAAACTTGGAATCCCAATTAGACCCATCGGCGTAGCTAGGATATATCGATTTCGATTACAACATTTGAGCTTAATGCGCGTGAGTGTACACAATAGGGGGTAGAGGAGGTTTATTATTGAGGTCAATTAAAATTCCTCACACAAGCGTCGGACTCTATTGGATCCCTGCCTTCCTCTAATATAATATAAGTAAGTTCTATTATTGTATTTATTTACTCTAAATCAGCGGTAATCAAACTATCGCCGTTCGATTTTTTTGTTCAAGTCCACAAAAAAACATAAAATATCTCGGAATGATATGTAGATTCGCATCCAGTTTAAGATGAAAATGTCTAGAAGAATAACTAAAAATCTATTATATCCATAATTGCATAGTTTACTTAACATTACTCGATTTTTAAACCAAATTATGTAATTCAAATTCCCAGTGAGTAATGATACGAAGATTTGTGATATTACTGATTTTTCATAGATGCGTGAAATGCATCTGCCACTAATGTATATTATTAATATTTTGTTATATAGCAAGCTTTCAAATCTTGATCTCTTTACATGATGAGTCAAAAAGCGACTAACACTTCAATTAAACACTATTAGATTAGAGTATTTGTATAAATAGCATTGAAAATATTTATGCATCGTGATTTTTCAATATTTTGCCGAAATCTCGAAATAGTTTCATTCATTTTATTGCTAAACACACACAAACAAACAAATAAATCAAACAGCACGCCATCTCAAATTCATCAGAGACGATAACGACAAGTAATTTTTTTCCATCCGAAAATTTTCCTTATTTAGCGCATTGGTTTTAAATAAATAAAATACCTCTCATAATCTATTAGATTTTCCACTCATGATGTTTGGCTAAGTTATTCGCGTGGTTATACTTTTTTTACACGTTTTTAGCAATTTGCACTGTGGATGTGTGCGTTTTGATTTCGTGTCGTTTCACCATCACTCGCATATTCTGTGGTGTTTGACCAAGATATCACCATGATATTTTATTCTAATAATAAAAATAAATAGAGTATTGCGAAACTCGGCTATAGCAATATTTGGCCATCGATATTGAGGGCGTCGAAACGATTTTAAACGTGCGAATTTTTTCGCCAAAAAATAATTACAGTATATAATAATATAATAATTTGTCAAAGAGGTCGCCATGGGCGTGTTCAGTTTCATTATCGTGCAATTCATTAAAGGCAGGCAATAATGCATTAGTGCATTTCGCATAATGAATGCGATGCATTATTCCCTGCGAACAACCGATGCGTTCGCACACTCGCTAATAAGCAAACATCACTTTGCATTTTGCAAATTATTGCATAGGAGAGCCGTTAAGTTGAGCGGTTTAAGTCTATTCTGACATTTTCAATTGAATAAATTATCACGTGTGTATTTTGCCAACATATTATTGTTGATTGCTATAAAAAAAAATATAAATTTATTAATTTCGTATATTTATTGCGATCTCTGTGTGCGATTTTTCTTTTATTTAAACACATAGCCAATCTAATCATGTGCCTAATCCCGAAACACTCCACCAGATCACGACTGGTCAAGCTTAGACCAGTGGACATTATTGGATGACGAAACATTATGGCCTATACCCAATTGCAAATTGACACGTCACAATGCATCCCCCTTGTTGATTAGTAATGATATTGTTACGGAGATGAATTTGTAGATGAAAACTGCGTAAAAAAGACTTGATACTCATACAAAACGTAGAGAAAATTATTGGGTGGTTCGGAAAGTCATTTCGTTTTTTCTCAACAGAGGACTTAATTGTATGTTTTCACGGCTAATTTTACACTTAAACCGCATAATCATTATATATTTTGACAGCTGATATAGCAAGGCTTGTTTGTAAAAAAGTTCGATTGATTCTACGCAGTAGTTTTTGGTTGCTACCCTTTCAAATATGGAAAGTGAAAAAGCAGCATTTTCGACATATTTTACTTTTACTATCGAAATGCTGTTCAAACAAGAAAATAATTATCCGGTCTATGGAGAAGATGTATTGATAGAACGCCAGTGATTTAACTGGTTTGCAAAATTTTGATCCGAAATTTTTTATATTGAAGATGCAGACAATAAAGGCATTAACTGATGCAAACCAGCAAAACAAAACAACTCATGAGATCGCTGAGAGATTAAATTTATCGAATTCGACCGTTCATGATCATTTGAAACGCCTGGGCTTAATCTCAAAGTTTGACATATGGGTTCTTCATATTCTTACGGAAAGAAATTTGTGCCGTCGCGTTGACGTCTTTGATTTGCTTCTCAAACGTCAAGAAAATGATCCATTTTTGAAGCACATCATCACTGGGGACGAGAAATGGATTGTCTACAACAATGTTAATCACAAGAGATCATGGAGTAAAAAAGATGAACCGGCTCAAAGCAGCTCGGAAGCCGATATTCATCAAAAAACGGTGATGTTATCTGTTTGGTGGGGTTTCAAAGGAATCGTTTTTTTTGAGCTTCTACCGGACAACACAACGATCAATTCTAAAGTGTACTGTCATCACTGGACAAATTGAATGATTCACTTAAACAGAAAAGGTCAGAATTGATCAACAGAAAAGGTGTAGTGTTCTACCAAGATAATGCAAGACCTCATACAAGTTTGTCAAGTCGCCAAAAGCTTTCACAGCTCGGATGGAATATATTGCCACGATCACCATATTCTCCAGATCTGGCACCTTTTGATTATTATTCGTTCCGGTCTCTACAATTTTTTTTAGACGGTAAAACCTTTACTTCATTTGAGGAAGTCAAAAATCACCTGCATCAGTTTTTTGCCAGCAAAGAACAAAACTTTTATGAGCGTGGATCATGCTAATGCCAGAGAGATTACTAAAGGTATTGGATCAGATCGGAATCAAGAAAATCGTCTTTCATTTTGACAAAATAAGGAAATTACTTTCCGAACAACCTGATAAATTATAAATTTTCGCTGTCACCCACGGTACAGTCACAGCGCCGGCTTAATATTCGCATTGTAGCTCTCTAGTGAGTCGCCGGCGCTCGAGTGGTTAACAGCTTATGGAAAAAAAACATATAATGATAGAACTAAGACAAAATTAAATAAAAATAAGAAATCGTATTTTTTTATAGCCGAGTATATCAGAAAAAGCATAATAAGAAGAAAAAAAAAGAGAAAACAAGTATTATATATAGAAAAGTTAATGTAAGGATAAAGTGTTATATACAAGTAAAAGCACAAGGAACGAAAATGGTGAAAAGGCAGTGTAAATATAAAAAATACAGAAAGCTATGTTAACAGGTAAAATTGATGTGCCAGATACAGAAGTGTAAAACTTATGTAATACGTGGAAAATGTAGATCGAAGGATTCGTGGCTCGGACCACGGCGAGCCATTACCCTCGCCGGTGATGGAAATGCAAACACAGCTTAGAAACACATGACACCTTTATTGGTACTCATTATAAAATCCAGGTATGAGTATGACGCGTACAGTCCCTCATAATCTCCGCTTGGCGATCTCTGTATGCCAAGAGTATCTGCAGAGAAGCACCCTTCTTGGTGGTCTCCAACGAGAGGCCGGCTAAGGGCTCTAAGGTAACATGCCAGTCTGCGATCTGAAGTCGGTGATGCTGAAGGCGGTGTTTGCAACCAGACGTCAGGGATGGTGTCGGTTAGCTTGTCTGTGGTTAGCAATGATAATTATACCGATATCGATATGGTTGTCAAAGAACGACGAGAGGAGAGTCGTCATGGAAGAAACGCAGGAGCCTGTTCACGCTGCAACTGCCGGCGGAAGTCTGCCTCAACACGACGCGCCGGTGTTGTCAGGATGCAACACCAACATAATAAAAGTAATTATTATCAGTGTGTGGAATAACAGCCACAGAAGCAAATAAGTCGTTAGTAGCTTTTATATTTGATAGATAGATAAGAAAAGAAGAGAACCTAAAGAACCTAAGAGAAGCTAAAAGTTGTTAAGAAGTTTATGATTTTTTAACTGTTTGAAGCTAAGGTTGTTTAAAATGAAAAACATGTTCTGAATGGGAAGTAAAACTGTTTTAGGTAGGGGAATTCTATGAAAGGATTGGGCGTATTTAGGGCTTAGTTAGCGAGAGAGAAAATACGAGGGTTTAAATGGGTAAATTTATGAAGATTATTGTAGAAAGGAGTAGCATTTTTTTTATTAAGGAAGGATTTTTAGATCTTTGTGTATATCTGTGTTGCAAAAAAACCATGGTGCCAGTATAAATAAGTTTTTTTTTATTTCAAAGAAAGGACACTGTTTTGTTACTTGTATTGATTTTCTTAATTACTGATTCTAAATAAATGATTCTCCATGAGAGCATTTTATCGAAAGTGACCCTGAAGTACTTCGCTCCCGAATTCCACAGGATAAGGGTATTTTTAATTAGAGAGAAAGTAACTCTGCAACGTTTTATTTATAAGATTGGGACTACAATATATTATAGATTATTATCTACGATAGTATTTTTATAAATATTCAAGACAGTGTGGCATATTTTTTTTATTAGAAGATGGAAAGAAAACAGATTTCCAAATGAAATATTTTGATATTTTTTAGAGATTAATGTACAATTCTTATATTATACTGTTTAGAAGTACAGTCAATTTTCGACTTACGACCATTCGCACTAGGGAAAAAATAAAAAAAAATATATATATATTACCTAAAATGCATTGAAATATATATGGCAATAAATAATTATTTTTGAATGTGGTTTATTGCCTCCAAATACCTCAATTTTACAGCCGATGGTACATTAAAAGAATTTGGGGAAAATTCCAACATCTATCATGCAATAAAAAATATCTCAAAGGATAACGACGTAAAGACGTCATGTTTGAATGGCATATGGAATAAAGTCTTAAAACGCTACATTGCCAATATGAATTTTAATAGAGATAAGGTAGTAAAAGAGATAACCAATTGTATTGTACAATTTACTTAACAACTTATTCAGGAAATTGACAATAAATATGTAATTCATTTTTTGGGAAAATGATGTTAAGAAAAACCAAGACTTGATTGAGGAAGATCGAAAAACAAAAAAGATATAATGTTAATAGAACTAGATATACTCGAATAAATACAATAAAATATTTGTGCTAAAACACATGATTGTATCTTTTGCTTAATTCAGTGATGTAATTAAGAAAAAATCAAAATATGGACTCGGACATCCATAAATCTTCGAAGTTAAGCCACCTTATTCAGCAAGCACATGCCTGTTATTAAAAAATAATAAAGAAAAGGAACAAAAAAATATACAGACTAACTGGGTGTTTATAACAAAAACGTACCTCTTCGCTACAGTCCCTGAAAAATCGCAGGAGTCACCAATAGATATAAATAGCATAGATGATGATACTACTCCAGAAGAATTTGTTATAAATATATTATGTATCATTATTATATATACATACTATATAAATTATTTACGCATATACATGGGTCTATATGGCCAGATTGTGCGGCGCACACAGACGCTGGAAAATTATTGGCGCCAAGAGGGAAAACTATCAAAATATAAGATAATAGTTTATTAAAACGAATTACATTTATAAACAACTAGTATATATATAATAATATATAAGAGATTAACCGTATTTTATTTTTTCTAGAACGGAACCCAGCCATAAGTCAAGAACTGACTAATAACTTGTTATTCATTATCATGGATTATACCTGATTACCAAAAAAATATTCAAATGAAAAACAAAACTATCAATAAAATTTTGTAATATTTTTTTTTACAGTTTTTATTTGATTTAAGATCACATTATTCATAATGAAAATAGTTTAGATGAGCGTTTTATTTACACCGCATTCTTTTTACGCGACTCGTTCATTCTTATTCAAGCATAGTTTAAAAAAATCACCAACTTCAAAAATAAAATTAACGCAATATGATTGAAATAAATTTAAAAAAGAGAAACACACTTAACACGGTTTTTAAATAACACGGTCCACTAAGAAGAACGAATACTATATTTTTACACTAATTATTTGTTCTGACACGATTCCCAGAAACAAAAAGTATTATTTTTCCCAAAAGTACATAGTTTTATCACGTTTTTACACGATTTTTGGTGGAACGTATCTACGTAATAAATAATTTGGAAATCACTCATTTGATATATTCTGAAACTGAGTGATAAACAGAATTTTTAAAGGAAAAAAAAACAAAAATAATCTACCGCGTAAAAAAGGTTAAGTTGCTTCACATTTTGATAACATATTTTTTTTTCTTTTATACCAGTCGAAATATATATGTCTATCGGCTATTGACCGTGTGCGAAGCATTTAAAATCCTTTGAGGTCCCGGTCGCAGTGGGGTTTTAGTTTTCAGGTTTTGTTTATTGAGTCCGAACACATATTTAAAAGGTTGCCCGGCGGCGTTGTAACAACACGAGTCCACCATAAGTGTTTTAATGTGTAGATACTTAAAACAAGACCTGTTTACCCTATCTCGGCCATCCTAGATACTACCCACGTGAAATTAACTTACCCTCCCCAGATGGGTGGAGAAGGGGGTGGGCTCCGAGGGCGGATCTGGGGGGCGCCAGGAGCTCGCCGGGCCGGGGGCGCATACGGTCATCGGCCATGTTTGTTTGAACTAAATTCAAATCTGATTGCTTATTAGATTACCAATTATAGTAAGCCGATTAGAATTGGTGGCACTGTTGCAACAGTGCGTGCAGAGCGGCCCCAGGACCAGGAGCAATCCGGTTGATTTGTGCTCTGATTGTGCCCGGGGTGCAGTCAGCAACTGCAAGACAATCAACACAACGGCCGATGACTTTTGTTGACAAAAGACCTCTGCAGCATTAGCTACCGGCTCTACGTCTACAACAGCTTACAATTCACAATTAATTGCGATGTTATTCAATAATGATTTAATATTAGGTAGATACGCCATTTTATATTTTAATGGCAATTGGTCTATGGTCTTTTTTTCGGTGACCCCTCTTCAAAATATACGCTCGTGTGTGTGCTGTCTACCCACAAGTATCAAGTTACACGAAAGACAGATGTCTGCTCTGCGGGAGATCCTACGGCCCCCAGCCAATGGAACAGACGGACCACGATCGACCAATCGAGTGCTGTGTTTTACATATGTGCATCACTACGCCATCTTATTCTGGCCATGTGTGTTCCAATTTACGACACCAAAAAAAAGACTTCGAGTGGGCGTACATTGCCTTGAGCGTTCTACCGTCGCAGCATCGTTGGATGAGGAAAAATTATCCCAAAATAACAAAAAAAATCAAAGAAATCTAATATTAAAGGTCAATGGTTATATTTTCTTCATAACGTGAAGTACATCGGAACCCCGATCTATCGCTTTCGTATTCATATATTTTCCCACATTCATTGTTCTTTTTTTAAGTCCCAACCCAACAAACACGATTTATCGTTTACTTGCACCCAAATTTTGTGAGTATTATGTACTGATTTAGGCATCACATTTACATCCTAACTTTTTTACGTTAGCTCCAGAATATTTCACGCAAAAAAAGAGATTGATTTATTAACATTTGTCATAATTACAAAAAAAAAAAAAGAATCATTTTAATTTTTTTTCCGCGTAAAAATATTATAATTTGAAACATGTATTAATACATATTTCTAATTACTATAACATATTAGTGATTAGAAATATGTATTAATACATGTTTCAAATTATAATAACATATTAGTGATTTACAGCGTCTTTAGTTCCAGAAATATTCGAAATGGCTATATAAACATGAGTTTTAAATATAAAAATTGATTCATTGACATAAATAATCATTTTAATTCTTATGTCCACGTAAAAAATATAAAACTTTCAAATTTTGTTATTACATATTACTAATTACTATAATATATTAGTGATTTGCAGCATTCGTTTAATAAATTTTCCGAAAATGATGATTTTTTGTAGAAATAATCAAATAAAAATTAACAACTCGCGTAAAAAGGGAATCGGATATATTCGGGCGTCATTTCTATCGCATAAATGGACGACGGACAGTTTCAATTTACACATAAATTAAATTATGAAGTTGAAATTCGCATTAAAAAAATCATAAACAGATCAGTTCAAAAATATTTTTCTATAACAATGAAATTGTTTTTTACGCGTATTGTATAACAATTTTGAAATTTAATAAAACGAATACTGCAAATCACAATAGCTGGAAGACATAAAATATAATTATTTTCCATATCTATTAAATGTTTAAATATCAGTAATAAAATAGTGCAAGATTAGAAAATTACGTAATGTTTTATATTTTTATGCGTAAAAAATAGAATGATTCTTTCGGTCAATGAACTGGTTGTAACGTTTTCATATTTTTATTAATATTTAGAACAAATGACACAAAAACCTCTGGCACTAACGCAAAAGAACTGGAACGTAACTGCGTAAATCCGAATAAATTCACAAAATTTGAGAACCCGCTATAAAACGCGTGGAATAAAATTAAAAAAAAGTCCACGTTCGTATACGCATAATAAAATAGTTCGTAATTTTTGTCATTATTGTTTCTAATTCATCTCATTCATACATATAAATGATTGCAAATAAAACGGTTATTTATGTTTTATTGTGATTATATATAATTCAGTTGTGATCAGTTGTGCCCTATCGCATTTTTATCAGCGCCCTGCCGAGTGTTGTGAGAGAATGCCAGGGGCTCATCGGCTCATGCCCGTATTGACTGGTTTGGGGCGCATGCGTCACGCCCCCTCTGCTCCCGCTTGCCTACGAGATACCAGGCGCTATCTTCCGTCTCTCTCGCGCTCATCCAACGCCGGCATTATGCCGTCCCCCTCTTCCCGCATTTCCCGCAGCGGGCTTTGGCATCGGCGACGTGGGAACGTAAACCGTCTCGTTCACGCGCTATTGTACAAAGCATGTCTCTCACTCATACACACATTATTATACGTCGGCGATTTCGTTGTGCAACAGAGAGAGTACAATATCACTCGACTCTCCGTTTTAGATCATTTGTATCTTTCATTTCGCTCCGACTGACTGTCATCCAAGACTGAAATTTTCCCTCCACGAGTCTTACCTGATTTCGTTCGTGCGTAATGCAAGAATGCATTACACGTAATCCTCACAAAGCATCATTTTATTTTATAATAAAATTAGAGAATAATTGCCATTAAAAGCATTCGATTTTTATGCTCATTTAATGTTATGTGAAACAAAAACATAGTAATTAAATTATAGATTAGAATAATATCAGAGGGGAAAAAATACGCTCATCCCACGATTTATGCGATAAATATTTGTTCGATCCGTGCATATTTGATATATAAATTGTGAGATATTAAGCGAATATTAAAAACATATTCGTCTGCAGTAGGCGTTAATTATGCATCGGATTTACCGATCAGAAGTCAAATATTGCCTTTCATACATTTTTGAAGCGTTTGAAGCGTTTCACGCTCGCCACAACAATGTATTAATTTTGTCGAAAAATTCAGATGACAAAAACGCCGAGGAATACAATTTTATAGCCTATAATTCGTATCGTGTGTCATTTCCGAGGCTTATCGTCCACATCGACAATATCACCTTGTCATGAGCTTTCCCGTGGGACGGTGTACCGAGAATAAAGTTTGTTTGCGCACACATACACACACATTTTATACATATATATACGGATATGAAAGCCATCATCGAGGGTAATATTTCAATTCGGGTTAATGCATTTCCTACAAAAAATGGCAGCCATCTCGCCTTATGCGGTCGGTTTACTCGTACATCTGCCCGATAAACGGGGATGAGTTCCAGCGCTTTTCAAACATTAATAAAATCATATTATAGAATAATATATCACATGATATACTACAGAATCGTTTGATATATAACATACATTGCATATATTTCGGAATATAATAATAATTTCTTATACATTAATAAGTATTTATAACAAATCGATTTAAAACGAAAAATTAATTAATATTAAAATAGAGCACTTTTAAATATGCTTCGACTTTATTGACACAAGCTCGCCTGTAGGATTTCCAAGTTCACAGCGCGCGCACACACACACTCATTACAATGTGTGTACACACGCACATATTTTACGCATACACATGCTCGACGATACAGAATCGCATTACAAAAATGCGATATTATGTAATATAATTATTTTTATTTAAATAATCGATTCGATTTTTATTGCGTTACGCGATCGTCGAACAAACGAATTATTGCGCAATATTCGATCGTGTTGAACTAAGATATTTGTGACGCTGTACAAATATATTCGTAATAAATTAGATGGAGCGATTTAATTTTTGCTTATTTGTCCGCGCAAAGATTTGCAAATTATCGTCGTTTATTATCGCCGCAGTGTTTTTATTAAGCCGTAAACAACGATGCAAATACGCAATGAGCGGGCAAATATTGTCGAAAACAATTTATTCGTTTTTGCCGCGCAAAAAAAATCTTATGTCTAATCGTCGACGATAGCAATAATTTAATCTGTAGACGATATGTCTACAATTTCAGCGATGAATGAACAAACATCGCCATTCATAAATACCGCCGTATCAATCACAATCGGCTATTCGTCGGATCGAATCGATTTATGGTTATTGTGACGCTGTGGATTTGTTTCCGTCGAGTAAAAGACAAGATAAATGCTGTTTGTTTTGTATTTATTTTTGCATTTTTAAAATCACATATATTTATTTTTAATTATAAACTGAAATATGAACACATTATATACAATTTTACATACAAATTTATCAATATGAATTTATTTCAAACTCGGCCTATCTACAAAATACATATATTAATTCGCACCATTATCGTTGAAATAAAAATCGACTGCGAGAATATGTAACACAAAACGTAATAATAATAAAAAAAATTAAAGATAAAATATTCGATATTGAAATTAGATCATAGTTGATTGTTTAACGATAAAATGAGATTTCTTCGTAGATTTTAATCATTATTCTTTTTGATATGTATATTATTTATTCGAAAATGCAATTGAATCGTCGCGTTTGGGTAATAAAATAATATGTAAATCGTGGCGATCGTTTTAAAAATTTACTATAAATGTCTTTTTACACATTTTTACAATAATTTTAATGTATCAACGTCCCAGTCTTTTTTTAAATTAAATACATTATAATTCCATTTAAAAACTATTTTAAAGATAAAATTACAGCAAGTATTTATAAGAATAATACAAATATTTACAAGTTTTCAATAAGATTCTCAATAAAATATCTATTTTGCGCTATATTGAAATAATAATAATAAATCTGATTTTTTTTGTATATAATACAATAAAGAAAAAAAAATTCGATAAAATAATTTTGATAATAAATGCAATATATTACTAGAGGACATTATACTTATAACGACCAGAAGTACAATTTAACATCATTATTATAGGAACATTTCGTTTAATATAATTTTCTATACAAATAAAAATATGTTAAATTGGATACGTTCCGGTTAATATATATCTTCGACTATGGTTTCGTTCGACATTGCACAATACTATTCATTATATTGCACAATATTATGCATTCGATTCACATAAAAAAAATATTTTTATCATTAAACAAGAAATACAAAAGAAATTATTATAAATTATATTTTTTTACACATATATTTACATCAATGATCCTGCGCTTCGAAAGAATTATTCGACGGAATAATTCGTGTAAAAAAAATATTATTTTTTTAAAAAAAAAACTTAGCGAATAAAACAGATCAGGATTTGGTGTCGGAAAAAAAAATATTATCGTTCCAATATAAATACGTATTACATAAGACGTCGAACAAACAGTATTTATCGGCGTTTACACAAAATAAAACGCAACGCGATAAAGAACGAATTTTCGCTCATTCTATTGACTCGATCAAACATGCCAATTTTTTTTAAATGCACGGATCACTCGAGGTTTTGCAGATAGCCAATTTTAAAATAAACATGGGCGCGGCAAAAAGTATTAGTTTGGCGAATTGATTTCCTGCATTTTTTTTACGCGGCGTTGCACCGCGGCGGTTCGGCCAACACAAATATTTGAAATGCAACGTCGGCGATAATTTAGCGGTAATCCGGACGACTCTTCTCTAACCTTCTTTCGTATTTACGAATCCGCATCGACAACGCGGATAAGGAAATTACTTAAAAATATGATGAATTCGATCGAGCTTTTTCGTCGTCGGGAGGCTAACGCGGCGGCCGGTCGTTATCTGTTAGGCAATTAGCGATAATTGATATACGAGACGTCGTCGACGATTAATCGATCCTCCGGATCGCGCGGTGATAATAAACCGCGGTCGGTTTCATCCGCGAGCGATCGACTTTGTATCGGCGGTGACTCAGAGGGCCGAGCTTGTTATGGCTACGCGACGGTGAGAAAATATTTTATCGCCGATAAAAGAAACCGTTTCGTCGCGTCGTAGTTCTTAGATCGATAAAAAAAACTAACAGCGTCGCGGAATTAACACGTTTGAGCGAAATCAAAGTCGCTAACCATTTTTGATTTGAGCGACATATTTCGTCTCGAAATGTTAACTCTCGAAGGGCCGTCGAGACAATTCGAACGGGCAATCTCGGACGACCCCGCGGGGGGCGGCGATCGCTATCGAAATAATATTTAAGATTTATTAACGCGCTCGAGATTAGATTGCGAGACATTCCGACGTTCGATTTGTTTACATACGGACGGTCGAACTTATTAGTCTAGACGATTTTATTAGAAGCGGACGTTGAATCGACGAGAGAGGTTCGCAACGCGTTTCAACAAACTCGCCGGGGCGGTCGCGTTGCATAACTCTTTTGTTTTCGTTCGGAAGCGTTTACGACGAGCCGCGCCTTCGCGAAACAATGGAGCGCGCGGTAACGGGTTAAAAAAAAACGTTCGGGCAATAAACCACCCGGGCGCCGGGAAAATCTCGAGAAAAAAAAACAAAAAGGCCTCTCGGCGACCGCATTTTTTTTACGCGCGTTCGGGTAAAATCGGAGCGCGCCAATCCGACCCGGCTATCGTGCCCTCGAGGGCGCGAACGCGACACATCTGACGTTTCGGATATAAACATCGGAACGACAATAAAAATAGTTTTTTTAGTATTCGACGCACAACTCCGGCGGCTCGCGCGTCGACCTCGCACGTCGACGCCGCCCAGAGATCACAGATTTCGATCCGCTCGATCGTCCGCACTGTCAAAAGCGAGAGTCCCCCCCGAACGAAGAAAACGACCGCGTCGTCGTTCGCGTCGCCCATACCTGGTTTGCAAAAATTTGCGTCCGTCCGCGAAGCGCCCGGGGCCCGAGCGCTTACAGTCAGGAAAATCTGCGGCCCTAGGCGAGGGGGTACTGTCACAAGGGGGGCGCCGACGTCTGGTACAGGGGCCCCTGGTAGTACTCGTGCTGGAGCGCCGGGGGGCCGGGGAGGGGCGCGTAGCCGTAGCCGCCCATGTCGTACATCTTGAGGTCGGGCTTGCTCTCGGCCGGCAGCAGGCGGGTGATGCTGAAGGGGTGCGTGGGGGGCGTGTAGCCGGCGGGCTCCTGCTTCAGGCCGTAGTGGTCCAGCGGCGCCGCCGGCCGCAGCTCCTCGCCCAGGCACAGCTCGGGCGCGTGCAGCATCGCCAGCGGGTCGTCGCGCTCCTTGTCGCGGTCGTCCTTGCCGCCGCTCGACGAGCTCGACTTGTGCGACTGGCGGATCGTCTCCTTCTTCTCGTCCTTGAAGCGCTTCTGGCGGCGCAGGAAGCAGCCGTTCTCGAACATGTTGCCCGAGTCGGGGTGCAGGGCCCAGAACGAGCCCTTGCCCGGCTTGTCGGGGGTGCGCGGCACCTTCACGAAGCAGTCGTTGAACGAGAGCGAGTGCCGGATCGAGTTTTGCCACCGCTGCTGGTTCTGTCGGTAGAAAGGGAACAGGTCCATGATGAACTGGTAGATCTCGGAGAGGGTCAGCATGCGCTGCGGGTTGTTTTGGATGGCCATCGTGATGAGCGAGATGTAGGAGTAGGGCGTCTTGGCGTGCGTGTAGCTGCGCCGGTAGGACTTGTCGGCGCGGGCGCGCTGCAGGGCCGCGGAGTTATGAGGCGGGGCCGCCCAGCTCGGCGCGCCCCCCGGACATGGAGCCCACGGGCGTGAGCGCGCTGCCGTAGCCCATGTTGGCGATGTTGCCCATGCACGAGGACATGTTGGCCGAGTAGCCGCCCACGCCCACGCTCACGCCGGCCATGCAGCTCCCGGCGGGGGCGGGGGCGCCCATGCCGCCGTAGCCGCCCCCGTAGCCCTGGGCCGTGACGTTGACGCCGCTCATCGGCACGCAGCTCATCGAGTTCATGGAGTAGGGGGGCGCCAGGCCCGGGCTCAGCGGCAGCCCGGCGCTCATGGCCAGCGGCCCCTCGCCGTACGGCAGCTTCTGGGACAACATTGCGCCGCTCTCTAGCGCATGCCGCTCCGAGGCGAGGCGACCGACCCGACTCCCGAAGACCGCTCGCACGAACTGAGCGCGTTCGGCTCGGCGCCCGCCTCTCCTCGCCGACCCCCCTCTCCCGCCATGGCGACGCCCAGCGATTGGTCGCCGACCGAAGGCGGAGCCGCGCGGCGCCCCTCCTCCCGAGCCAGCAGACTTCGATCATTTCCGCGAGCTTTTGCGACGAAACGACCCGCGACCGTCGAACATCCCAAAGTAAAGGCCGCGATTGGGTTGTCGCAAAATAACGCGACGGACAAAAAACGCCGCGGTTAATAAATAAATTCGCTCCGAGTCGAGTCCACGGCGACGATTATTCGCTCCGCGACGAATAAACCTTTCCCCGGCGATCCGCGCCGGGAAAATCGAACTCCGTCGTATCATAGAATAAATAAACTTTCGGCCGATATGCAAGAATTGACAAACAAATGGCTCGACAAATTAAAATGAGATAGCCTTTCCTTAACCGTTAAAGTGTCGAGGAGCGCGATGGCGGTCTTTGTTGTTTGGACCAAAAGCGCGACGAACGCCATCGCGTCTCCCATATGCAACAAAAACATTGAAATCGTCGAAATGAAAGCTTTCGAAGCTGTCCCGTTAACAATGGGGTTAACCGAAGACCCGATATGCTTTTTGAGCAAAAAATTCGAGAAGCGTTCCATGTTTTCGAGGGATCGTTCACATCGTCGACAATTGAAATGTATTTCCCCCGAAACGTCCCAAATATGATCCTTAAATAAAATTCTATCCGTTAGTTGAACATGCCGATAGAATTTTTGTGTTACATTAACTTCATCGGCGACCGAATATTGATGAGTCTTCGGTTGAGACAAATTGCCATACAATGCTCGAGCAATATCTTTCAAATAAAACGCATCATAAATAGAGGCTGAAGTTTTGGATGATATGCAATGCCATCCTTAACTATTGCTTAGGTTTTTTGTTGTTGTTATAAAGGTGCAAAACGTAATGCCGATAAAGTTGAAATTTTGTTGGATAAAAATATTTTTTTGAATAAAAAATATCCCTCTTCCGCAAGTTTTTTCTTTTCTTTACATGATAAGTAAATAGATGTATGATGCAATAAATAGTGACAATTTATTTTTAAATCGAAACGATTATAAAATTTCTGTTCAAAGTAAAAATTATGGTCAGTTCCTAAGTTTTTTATGCATTTATTTGCAAAAATGTCTTATAAATGTTAAATAACTTTAACTAAATACATTAAAAATGTATTTGTGGATGAATTTTTTATCAAAATATGTTAAAAGTAGTATATAAAAAAAACGGTCAACACTCAAATGGTTAATAATAAATTCTCTGGAGAATCGGTAAAGGCGAAAAAAATTAGCTCCTTGCCAAATATTCAATTTAAGCGAGACGGTTTTATTTTGCAAAAAAATGCCTAATCCTATCTTCTTATCGAACAAAAAATGGATTACCCCGGACATAAACCTTCTAAAAACAAATTGACAATTTTTTTTTAATTAAATAAAAAAATCTTAAATGTTAGATGCCGATTATTATTTTAAAACAGAATTGAAGTGATAATAGTGGTTTCAAATATACTTAATTCTCGAAGAAAGAGTTTGAAACTGCATTTGCTCACCTTTGATCCCAACACGATTTTTAAAATTCCACCGTGTCATACAAATTTGTATGGCTAGATATCGAGAAATGTATAATCAATTTGAGAAACACAAATAACATAGAAACGGATAAGAGATTTCCTAATAATAAGCGGGAATAATAACAATAATAACAAACAAACAAAAAATATTGGATTCTAACATGTTATACGTATCCTTAGTTTTATTATTGTTTTATTAAAATATATATATAAATCATATTGTTACAGCTCATTAATTGAATTTTCCAACACTTTTTATCATCAATTATTTTTTTTTTAATAAAACGGTTCTTAAAATTTATGGAACCAATCTTAAATTTTTATGTAAATTCTCCGACTTTTTACACGGATTTTGAGGGTTCTTCAAACCGAGAAAAATTCTGGTTTATTTATATTTATCCGACGTGTACCGCATTGTATTACGTTAGAAGTATAAATAACATTATAGTAATAATTATATGAATAAAATGATATCAATTTTTTTCCGCCATATAATAAAATCAAATATTTGTTTTATTTATTTGTTCCGAACCCTACCTCTCTTGCGACACAAAAATGAAAACTAAGGTTTAGTCCAAAGGCCGACGTTCAATTTTTTTAGATGTAGATCCAAGATTTAACTTCTAGAATTTATCGATAGATTTATGATCGACGATGTAACGAAACCGAAACGCTTCAGTTTGTTTTTATGCCTCGATTATAATAATTCGTTATCTATCAAATAGGTTGAGAAAAATTGTTTAAAAAATGTTTCAAAATTAATTATAAAATCCAATTAGAAGAGTACGAAAAAATTCTAATATTAATATAAAGCTATCGTCAAATATTAAAAAAAAATGGCGCGTTCATAAATGATTATTTAAATTAAAACTACTAATTTATTATTATATGCATATGATCATCCCTGACTAAATCTCAGATTCAACCATGAATGATTTATTTTTCTGAACAATATATCTTTCTACAATATGAATAAAATAATATTAGCATAAATTTCACCCTTCAATTCCGCGTCTAACGTATCTATTTAAGATAATGCATTTAAATTGTTATTTACATAATATTCATAATCCATTTCTCTCCTAAGAATTGTCACAAATTTGAAAGCTGATCAAAGATCGGAGTCCAATGTCCAATTTTATTAAATTTAAATTTAATATAATTTAATAATTCAAAAGATTTATCTGTTGCGATAATGTTAAGATTAGAAATTCTAAAAAGGTTCAAAGGTGATAAAAGTCCAATGTTCAAAATACCTGTATATATTATAAATCATACAATAAAATTTTAGTAATAATTTATAAACGATTTTAAATAACATGATTATGAAAAAACAAAAGAATTGTCAGACTTCGCATTTTTCTTTAATTTATTCTAACTAGAAAAATATTTCTATTTTTTTATTTTTTTTTCCAAAAAATATTTCGAATCTCTCTACCGTGCAAAAAGAATAAAAATAAATTTAGAATTTTTCCGGCTGTCCCTTTTTTTGCAATGGTATAATTATCCCTGTCGTATCTTGACATAGGTAGTCTCAATGGATGCTTACTTTTTGGTCAGACCGTAAACCGGAGCTGAACCGAAAAAAATATCGATTTATATTATTTTTGTATTTATTCATGATGTATGATTATTACTTAGAAATGAAAACCCTCCTATAACACCACCCGCTATACCCTGATTTTCTATAACGAGTTCGACAGTCCCTTACATAGCGCTAGTCTCTTCTAGAGCGTAAATTCTATAACTCGGGTTTCTCTTGAAATGACCTAGAACCAGTTTTAGTTCGAACGAAAAGCAGAGCTGATTAGAAAAATATCGGTTTATTATATTTTTTAATAAACATAAAAACATTAAAAAAATAACCACTCGAAACTGAATCAAAAACCGAAAAAAAGTCGATCATTACGCAACGGAAAATCGAATAGATATACCGATACCCTGCTATAGCGCTTCCTGCAATAGAGAGAGGCGTATGCGGTAGTCCCTCATATAGTGTTTTCTTCTAGATCGCCGTTTTTGAAGTCAAATTACATATTTCGTATATATGTAATACATTACCGCTCGAAAAGGGGTCAATGCCCTTTGGTTGATAACGAAATATAACTCGCGTATATAAACGAACTAAAAATAAAACGAGGTGATTTAAAATAATCGATGTATTGATTTCGTTCAATTTACAAAATACAAACAACCGAGTAGTCCGAAGGGGTCATTTTTGACCCGAACATTGGTTGACATTTTATTTTAAAAATGGATTATTCTAAGAATATTTTTTTTTTTATATATATAGGATTTTTTTACATTACGCGCGAACTAGTACGGTTTCACTCGCACATCCACATCGTACCGGATGCGAGCGAGAAAAAGCATCGCATCCGTGGCAACAGAAGAGAATATTGTTGTTTTTATTATATTTTTTTACAACCGCAGACAATAAAGGACAATGATTATTTATAATATTTATTCTTTAGACATTTTTATACAAATTCAAAAAGTTTATTCGATTAGACCCCTTAGTCACGGCTAGGTTAAAACCTTCATCGTGGGAAAGACCTTCTTAAAAGGAAAGGTCCCCTAGCAAAGAGGAAGAAGAAGTGAATGTATCCAGACTACGCCACTTATCTGCCTTTAATTTGGGATTTTCCTTCCATTCCACACAGGCGCCGGACGATTATGTGCGCTGATTTGATTTTTTTAAATAATAATTCGGTACAGGGGGACACTGTCTGTGCGCCAATGCTTCCCGAAGCAGGGGCGCGCCGTCTAAACGGCCAGATTGTGCGGTGCACACAGGCGCCGCAAGATTAGGTGCAACGAGAGGCGCGATGAGAGGGAAAATTTAAAAATATTACATACATATTGTTCCAGTTGTTAGCAATCAGTTAAGGACCAGATATAATTCTAGTTATTCGATGGTTAGAAAATTATGCTTACATAAGTATATGGTGATAATTCTGCATATTTTTTTTTATAACTCAACTGATTCATCTACGATGCTAATCATTTTCTACCCACGCGTTTTAATAAACACTCGTCTGGAAATATGATTAGCTTCTTTGATCATTGGCAATAAAAATACCACCATCTCGATAACATTAATCAATAACGACAATTACTCGTCGAGCTTCGTCCTACATATTTAGTCCATATGCGCACCGGCCATTATGTTTAACATTTTTTTTATTCCGCGCCTTCAAATATCGGTATAACAACAAACACGATTTTTTAAAGCTGGTCTCCGAATGGGGTGGTGTGTGCCTAAAATATTATTGGACGTCGATAAGTGCGTCGGTCGCATACCTGCGGACGAGTTGACACACAGGTGACTCCGGAGCGATGCGAGGGTCCCGGCTCCACTCCAGTTTCGGACTCGTGTTTATTATTTTAAGATGTTAACCCGAGAATATGAATGCAGAAACGGATCCAAGTGTTAAGTTGCCTAATAAAGGTGGAATTTCAAGACCCGGTCGACGTGTGTGGTCCCGCTGCAGCTCTGGGGCTGCTCGAGACTCCACTTGGAGGCGTCGGGCCCTACATAAACACCCTGTGTTTTCTTAATTGCCGTCAATTATTATCCATTGCATTCGGTGGCATATCAAAAGTGGCCGTATCGTCCATAGCAACGCTTAAAATCATATCTGAATTATTTCAGATTTTATCGTGACGAAGTGATATCTAAAAAATAATAATATTAAAAGTAAAATATAGACACACAAATAATTAGAGATATTATTATCTGGCAAAATAAACACGTTGAAAAATGTCAAACATGTTTATTTGTTTAATTTCGAGCGTAGATATTGAAGTAATGGAATATTTATAAGATAACCTTTTAGAAAAATAATTTTTGATGAACTTTGGACGCGGCGAAAGCGACCCTTATTATCATAAAAAAAAATCATCTTAAATTATCGACGAATAACAATGATGAGTAAGTCCGATGCGTTCATTGATTAATAATTTTCAATGGGGGAAAAAAATGTGTGCGGAATTTCGCGTGGTCCCCATCGAGGACCCTAAATATCCACTCGTGTGCGTTGAAATAAAAATTTACGAAAGCACATTTTCAGATACAATTCTCAACGAGTGTATCGAGTGTTTTTATTTGTTGAACAATCTCGTCATGATTTTTATTATCGTCATCATGTACGTACTTTCGAAAACGAAACACTGAGATCGGAATTCTAAGAATTTAATTCATAATAATTATTATTAATAATAATACACGAATATTATAACATGATATCTTGCGATAAAATTTGACATTTATAAACAAAAATATAGCTTTTCCAAATAGAGATATATAATCGTTAAGTATTTATGTATCATAGAAGTGAAGTACCAAATTTGGACTTTGGACATGTACTTTTTTTCTAACGTATTTACAAGAGTTAACAAGTTTACGCTTGTAAAGTTAACATCCTACAACAATTTATTTGGAAAAAGGAAATTAATTAAATTAAAATTGTGGCAGATTGATTTCACGCAGCTAAAAGAAGCTGTAACACACCTATCGCTCGATGTACATGTCACGTTAATCCCATAATTGAATCACCATAAATTCAATTATTAAACAATATTATTAATCTCCATGGATTTAATTAAGAAGCTCTGATTATCTGAATAGAAATCTACTAATACTAATCAAATAACATAAGCTATGAAAATATATAATCATCTTAAGGAACGAATCCCAAGTACATTTGGAAGAAAACTCAATTTTTACGTGAGCAAAGGATAGCTACGGATAAGGATACCTGATTGTGCGCCGCACACAGGCGCAGGAAGATTGTGTGAGAAAAATTGGAAAATATCAAATATTAATTGGAGGTGTGAAAATAATTTTGAAACTATATTTAAATAGCAATTAGAAATTAAGAAAAATATTATTTTTGTTCTGGGATTATGTTTGATGTTACGACTAATGTTTCTTAACTTTTTGAGCATCAAAACGCTCTCATATCGCATAAAATTATTATACTTTTTACATATTTTAAATACATCTTGATATATTTAAAATCGAATGTATTAGTTAATAACATCTGTTAAATTCTTAGAAAACATTCTCTTAAAATTAAATAAAATCATAAATTTTAACTTCCAAAATCAATGCTCAGCAATCTATCTCTTCCGATAAAAAAATAAAGTCAAGAACAAGGAAAAAAAAGAAAAATCTCTAATGTGTTTTATCTCCAAAACTAGAAACGTAAAGTAATATTTAAAAAAAAATGTAAATCCATTAAATAGTAAGTTATCTAATTTGGAAAATCGAAAATATATATATATTTATTAGCTTTATTTTTATCTAATGAAGCTTAGATATAGTATTTAAATATAGTTATGATTTTAGCATTCATCTCCTCCCTCAGACTACAGTCACATTCATTAGGTCATTTGAATGCGTTCATATTTTAGCTAAACACAACACCTACGAGTGCGTTGGCCGAAGAACCCTCATATTCGAGCATTACACGAATAACAAAGGATTGTCCTCCATCGATAAGTCGCGAGGGGCGCTCCCCACCGGCGGGGCGGGGAGGTGGGCGCCCGAGGGTTAAATAAAACATAGCCTTAAATTGTTTTCGGTTTATATGGCCGTATTATTGGCGAGGGTGGCTCAACCCTCGGCCGCAAGCATTATGCTAATTTTCCGAGATTGCTAATTTCACATTTACACCGGGCGGTGGAATCAGCGGTTTGGCAAACACCGGCCACTTCATCATATCGCCATAAAATTAATTAACAATTTAATCGCTAAATAATAATCGCCGGATAATCAAATAATAGTAAATTTTCCATCAAATTTCCGTTACTGTGTAAAACGAACGTCGTCAGCTAATGACTTGGATCCCTAGATATTTATTTGGTCTCACATATGACGTAATCGCCGTGAGCGCTCTCCCCGGAAAACCAACTGATTACTCAAATGCTTTCCGATCTTTAAAAAAATCTATATTTTATGATAAATATTTATTATTATAGTTTGGAATTAATTATAGATTTAATTTAAAAATTTTAAATTAAAAGAACACATTTAAAAATTAAATAAACTAAATGAAATAGAACATGTTACATTTAGTGTAAAAAATCCTAAAAATTCAAACATGGTATTCTATTTACCGTATAGTATGGTTTCAAGATATGTCAAGATTACTTTCTATAGTAGTAATAGTATTAGATATGACTTTCTCTAAACGTTATAATAAAATAAAAGCAAAGAAGTCAATAAAAAATAAATTTGCAGGGTTGCAACAACTCAGAAATATTTAATGGCGCTAGCTGAATCGAATTCTTTTCAGCTCTTTAACCGATATTGTCATACCGGTGTGACAATTCACCGCACATGCTAACGACACGTGCTGGAAGCTTTGTGTAAGAATTATTTGGATAAGAAAGTGTTCATTCGATTCATGTGAATATCTAGAACCCAAAAGTTTTGTTAGTAAATCTAGGTTTTTGCTATTTTTTTCGAATTTGTTAAATTAAAAAAAGATCGGATTTTCGTTCCTGAAAATATAACGTTTTTTTTCGGTCTTCACGTTTCGGTTCAGCTCCAAATGATCTTTTTTATTGTGTATATTAAAGAATTATAATATACCTATATTTTTTTCTGTTAAATCAGAGGTTCTTAATCTTTTTCAGTTTACGGCTCCCTTAAAACATCAAATTTTTCTGCGGCTCCCTTAATACATGAGATTTTTTTTCAAAATTGTTGACTTTCTTAAGAAAAACGAGCGCAAAAAGATAACCCAAAAATTTCGAGAATTGGGAATTCCAACAAATTTGCCGAATTATTTAATTGTATATTTCGCGGCTCCCTTATAAGGGCCCCGCGGCTCCCTGGGGAGCCGCGGCTCACACTTTGGGAAACCCTGTGTTAAATATTACGGTTTATCGAATTAAAAAAAGTTTATAAAACGTCCATTAAATTTGACAATAGAAAGCATGCGTTTAACTAATAACATATTTCTGATTGAATCATTTTTATTTAAATAATCTAATTTTATTTAAGTGAGAGTGATTTTTTATATTTTTTTCTAAGCATTTGGTTTATTGTTTATAAAAATGATACTTTACAGAGTCAGAAAGCACTAAAATTAATGTAGCTGGTGATTTTTTTGTGAAAAAAACGGAAAATATCGACAGAAATTTCCGCTAAAAAACAACAATAAAGTTTCAGCTTCCGTGAGTAACTTTTTCATAGCTGCGAGGATGAAAAAAACATTAAAGTACGACTTTTTCCCAACATTGTAACGGCAGAATCGCTGAAGGAGCTGAACGCTATAATGTAATTTAGATTTTAGAATTTTTTGAGATTTTTTTATGTAGTAAAAAACAATATATTTCTTAATAAGATTCATAATCTTATCAAGAAAAAATAGATATTTTTTGAAAATGTTGATTATTTGATGAGTAATACCGTAATGGTGTGTAGTAAATTATTGAATAATGTATGCATTATTTTTTAGAGGAAGTCTCCGTCCCTTTTCAATAAAGTCGCATTAAGGAGGGCTTTCAGAGGAGCTTTGGATATTTGTAGTGGAACAATGGGCCCTGTCGAGGGTACTCAGCCGGCCGGGAGCTCCGGCCCGTCAAGTGCGTACAGATTTATTACACGATAAGTGGACTGTTTTGTGTTCCTTTTTGCAATCCCTGTTTATTAAAAACTTGTCTCTAAACGGTGGCCGATGACTCTGCTGGCTGCTCTGCAAAACGACACCACAATCACGATTTTCTCAAAAAAAAAGAACCGGCGATCAATCAGAGATAATGATATTTATTGATTTAAATAAAAAAATGTATATTCAACAGTCCATTTTACGGTTGATTCGGAATTTTATGAAATGGAAAAAAAATACGTGAACAATTACGAAAATAAACGACGCTGATCCGCCGGAGCGAGGTAATGGCCATTCAGTCGAGTGTCGATGGCCAAAAAAAAAGTCAATTAACTGCTACCGTGCGCAAAAAAAAACGGGATGATCGATCGTATTTGCTATGCAAATAAGAGTGGCCGTCCGTCCCACTGTGCTATCGGGCAGCGTCCACTCGCCGGGGCCAAGGTTCCAATCTGTGGAATTAATTAACCACACCTGCACTCATACTAATTGCCAACTGGGCGGCCATTTTTTCGCGGGATGAATCAACACCAATTTAATAAGCTGTTTTGTAAATACAACTACGCACGCAGCTAAACACGTTCTTTTATATTCAATTTAAAAAAAATACTAATATATCAAAAAATATCATACATATATTTTTTTATTTACGCTAGCAACACTGTCTTCATTTAAAGAATATTAAAAAAAATCGATTATAATCGTTTTCACGCTGATTGCAAGGAGTTAGTCATTAGAATCTCTATAAACTCTACAGCTAACGAATAGCTAGAATGAAAAAAATATGAAACGACACAAATAAAATAAAGTAGAGTAGAGATATGTCGACGAATTAATAATAAAATTATTTTATGCCTTTTTTTACCTTTGTTTTTTTAAAATATTATTCGCCTGTAAGAATCTAATCGCCGTAACTCTCTCCACTAGCGTTTTTAAAAAGCACTTGGAATCTTCTTGGAATGCTAGAATGATTTTTACTTTCGAAATTATGTATCATCAAGATTTTAAAATTCCAAGTAATATATCTGGGAAGTTTAGATAGAAAATGATTGGCATTGATTCTTTAGACACAATTGATAAAAACAATAAAAAATCACTTTATGAAAAAGAATTAGAATATATAGAAATTTAATGAATCATTATTAATTGATTTGTATTTTTTTTCATCTTGGCGCTTTAATCTTCCAGCGCTTGTGTGCGCCGCACAATCCGGCCATATGGATGGCGCGCCCCTGCTCGTATATCATTCAAACCCTAAAATATTTATATTTTTAAATATGGATGCCCTCAATGAATGGCTCAATAAAGCGAGTGTTTATTAACTTAAATAATAAATAAATATTATGGTATAATTTATTTATTCTGGCTGCCAAATTATGAAATACTCTATTCACTTTTAGCACGTAGAATATGCATGTTCCAAACAGAACGAGCAAAAGAGATGACCATATAAAAATGGTAGTGGTAGTATTTAAATATAAATTTAATTTAACATAAATAAATTTATTTATTTTTAAACCGTAGTCGTATTTCGATTTTTTTATCCGTTGTTTACGACAATTGCAACTTTATTTGAAATACTGAAATTAAAGTACCTAATATTACAAACCAAATTTAAAAGAAATCAGTTTATCTAAACAAGTGCAGTCTTTGCACTAATCGTAATTTAGATGTACAGGCGACCCTTGACTTTCGCACAAAATTGGTTTCTAAAACGGTGATGTAAAAAAACATAAAAAATTCTAATCTTTAAATATTAACTTAGTAATCTAAGGCTTATTATTTG
Source organism: Philopotamus ludificatus (assembly GCA_022495035.1). Classification (NCBI taxonomy): domain Eukaryota; kingdom Metazoa; phylum Arthropoda; class Insecta; order Trichoptera; family Philopotamidae; genus Philopotamus; species Philopotamus ludificatus. The sequence goes on along the minus strand of JAGXCT010037188.1, from coordinate 153,924 downwards.
ATTTTCAAATGACTGAAAGCAATTCTTTACCTTTCCCTTTCGATGCGTTAAGATTTTCTGCTCGATAATCTAGCATTGCCTTCATATTTAAATCACCAACTAAGTAATTAATAAAAAATAAATTAATAAAAATGTGCGAAATAGCGAACTGTGCGAAAGTAGAGTGTGGGAAAGTCGAGGGCAGCCTGTACATAAATATGCTAGCATTTAAATATATAAACATAATTTATTACATTATATTTCTCCTAATTGTTTTAATTCAAAGCAAATTCAATAAATAAATTCCCCATTTTTATTTACATGTGCAATAGATATAATTTAGATACAAATTAATTTTGTATTATAGATATTTTCCATTATAAACTTCAATATAAACTATCTTTGTTAAACACGCAATTTAAATGAATGATCCAATAGATTTCGATAAGAATAATTTTCTTCTAGCCCCTCTGTATTTAAAAATCAATGTTTACTAATTTAATGACTTTTTTTAAATCAAAATCAATACTAATATTACGGTTAACTAAAAAAACTGCTGGACTGCAACTGAAAAAAATACTGGATATGAATCTGATAATGGTAATTAATAATTATCCAAAGAAAAGACTACCTAAATTAATCCACTTTAATGAAATGCAAAATTCGTTTATACATCAATTTTATACGATTTTTTCCTATCCTATCTCTCTATTTTCTGTGCAGTTTTATGCAACTTATATGGTATTAATCACTTAATTATTGTTGATTTAATGGACGTTTAGATCAGTGGCAGCTCGTGGATAAAATATTAGGGGGTGATGCGGAAGATTAAAAATTAAAAAAAGTATATTTTAAAAGTGACTCCGTATGGATGGCGCGGGACTGCTCCGAGTCGCAGTGCAACACAGCGCTTAGCGACGAGACCCCTCTACCCCGCTGCAGCCCCGAATACATCCGTAGCGCTGACAAGCAGACAGCGCCCTTGCTTTACACCGCGCGTCATAACACTAAATTTATTTATTATTTATTTTATGTGGCCTTTTAACCCTGAGGCGGGTCTTTGCCACCTGGAGGACACTACGCGATCTCCAGCAGAGACACGTCCGTCTCAACCCTGATGCCAGGATTGCGACGGACCTCCTCCAGCTTATCTTGGCTCTTCGAATACAGGTCAGGTCGCCAGCCATTAGCCCGGAAGCCGAGATGTCAACGCGCGGAATTTAATAATAATAATCAGACGAATCTAGGGCCAATTCCTATTAAATTCACGGTCTGATCTGGTGCTACGGGTAGCACACACGTCACCGAATTAGCCTGGAAAGCGGCCTGGTTACTCATTGATCCGTATAATTTACGAAAACATAATTTTGCCCAACCACCATCGCCGCCATGACCATTACAGACACGCGACAACACTCGACTCTAAATATAAATTTAATTATATACAAATATGTTTTTCCATAATTTGCTTGGGGGTGCTGCAGCTCCATAGCCGCCCTTGGTTTAGATTAATTGGGTTATAAAGGAGAATGTACAATCAATTCCCAGAATATGTAGATATAGATCGGCGATTTTCTACCGAAGCCGCCCAAGAATTGTTTATTTTTTTAAATAAATCAAAAGCAAAATGAAGTGTGAAAGTTTTTTTTATCAAAAAACTTTATAAACAGATAAATTGGAAAGTATCACCCTTACATCGTTATTTTTATATTCGTAAAGTTTAACCCTTTCCAGTCTGAAGGCCATAACTGTGAGCCCAAGTGATTTTGGTAGGCAGCTCTGAAGGCCAGCAGTTATGGCCTAAAGACGACATAAGTTTATGCGCCGATTTCAATGGGGCGCAGCTAAATTTTACGAAATATTATTGCTCCTAAGTATCGAGAAGGGTTGCAAAATGTGGAGTGACAACATTTTATTATTTAAATTTATAGTTATGAGTAATTAATTCTCAGAAATATGTTTGCATTTATCGATATTTTTCATATGCCAATAATTTTTGGAGCAGTCAGTCGGTTTCTTTATATCGGAAAGTTGTCCGAAGCTGTGTACTGTGGCCCTATTTTTGTATTGTGGAACTATTATTTTTTTAATTCTATTACACACATTATTTGATAAAAATAGTGAAACAGTAAAATCAGTGAAACAGTGTTTATAATCAATTAATAAAATATGGAAAATAATAAAAATAATAAAACTTTTGTTTTCAAATTCAATGATTATTTCGATATTAGTGATGATGGCCCTTTTACGTTTGATAATGCTAATTATAATAGTGATGATTGTGAAGGTTAACGAATGATTACTGATAGCACGCTCAATCAGAATTATGAAAAATGGATAAAAAATGATGCAAATAGTGATGATATAGACATTGGCGAAGATAATTCGCTCGGCAATGAAACAGATAGTGGAAGTGAAATCATCCCTCACAAACGAAAGAAATGTGCATACTTTAGCGATGAGACAGACGATGAAGAGAATTCAACATTCATTAATCCACGTCATCAAAGAACTTCCAATTAGTCAAAAAATTCGTACCCTTTGTCTAATAATTTTTCACAAAAATTAATTAAATTTACTAACGATGATAGAATAGTAGGGTCAAATAATATAACCAATTGTTTAGAACCTATTGATTATTAGAACCTATAGAAAATAGGCTAAAAACACTGACTCATGTACAGTTGTAGATGAAGTCTAGTTATTCAACTGGTTGGAAGTCACAGGGAAAGATTAATAAAAAAATATAGACATTAGTGGATCCAGAGCAGCGATTAAATCACGTCAATCTACATCTGATAGCGATTGATAAACAAAAAAAGTATAGGGATTGCATTGTTTGCGGTTCTGATAGAAAATGAAAACAAATATTTCCTATTATATGCGTAATTTATAATTGTTATAATAATAAAAAATATGAATATAAAACTTTTTATTTAAGTAACAAATAAGCAAATATTTTTATCAAAGTGAACCAAAATTTCATTCCATAAATCAGGGTCATACACATTTGAATGAACACGTGTCAGTATTCCGGACGATTATTGCCAAAACTAATGAACACAGTTTTTTAATTATTAATTAGTAAAAAAATGACTTAAATCACAAAAAATACAATTACAGTAAACCCCCCTATAACGTCGGGATAGGTTCTACGTAATAGGGGGGGACGTTATAGGGGGTTAAGGTTTTTCAATTTTATTTTTTGATTTAAAGGAAATCAGTAAATCAAAACTCTCCCTTTTTTTACATTTTACGTGTTTACAAGCAAATGACGATATCCTCTCGTATTTTGGCCCCGAGCTAATCTTCCCGCAACTTGCCGGTGACAGATCAACGCGATATTTATTGGTTAAATTTGTATAATGCGCTAGCATATGGTGAATAAATGTAATAAAAACTATTCCGGGAATATGTTTTATTCCAACCACTAAGTATAAATTAATCATCAAAGAAATCGACACATATAGAAATAATTGTGTAGAGACAGTAGTGAAATTAGATCGTATCATTAATAAGATTAAGAGGTATGCACGTATATTTTCTTACTGTATGTGTGAATATCCCTGGAATGCTCTGATAGCCTCGTGCCGATAGCCTCGTGCCGATGAATCACCAAATAGTTTTATTTAGTTTCGCCGGATGCGTGTCGATGTCAAGAAATCCGGAGCTACATTATGTCATTGCGCGAACGTTATAGGGGGGTTGACGTTATAGGAAAAAACCGCCGCAAACGTTATAGGGGGGAACGTTATATGAGAGTACGTTATAGGGGGGTTTACTGCACTATAGACGTGTTTAATTCACTTCAGAGTGGAAAAGGCTAATAAAAAAAATCATTTGTGACATGAGCCATATAAAATACAATAATCTATTCATATATGAGTTTTATATCATTAAAAAAAACGATAATTATATTATATGTATAAGAAATTATACAATTTTTATTCATACAAAAGAACGATTTAATGTTATTTGACTGATGTCAATATTTCCTCCTAGGAAATTGATTTATTCCTAATACAAATAAACTTTGCCATATTGTGAACTTTTGACACCGATAAACACTAATTGCATTTTATGCGAATTGTTAAACGTGTATAGCGTATTTTAATACTTCCTTAATATTGCATATAACAAAATTATATAGAATACAATCAGAGCTAAAATTGTGAATGGTGTAAATGAATGAATGGAATAAAAGAGCGGGTAATCACTCTTAGATTCCAATATACCTGAAAACAGTGCTTCAAAATGACTACCTAATATCAGAATGTTTGTCCAAAAGGTTGAATTTTAATAAAATATAATAAACTGTAGAGTTTTATTTCGTGTATGAATGTAATGAAGAAAATATTTTAAATATATTAAATGAACAATTCCAATAAGAATATTCATAGATGTATTTTCTAATAAGATTAATAATATATTATATATTTATTTATGCATTTTAATTCAGTTCGGTAGAATTTAACCTTAAATATATTGACAGTTGAAGCTCTGTCCAACTTAGAGACAAGACCACCCACGGCGAGAGCCTCCCGGTTCCCTCACCCCTCTCACCTGCCCGCCTGCCCACGGCCTTCTTCGGGCCACTTCACACTCGGCAACACAAAAACTCAACACACACACTACAAAGCACATTTTTATTCTTTCCGGCACGTTATCAAATTCGTAATATTAATATTTATTTTTGGGGTGTAGTCAAAATATTTATGGTTAAAATAATAATTAACAAAAATAACACGATTTTTAAAACGAATAAACAAAACAAATGAATTAAATAATCGTTATATTGTGCGATATGGAATCATCTATTTTATAATTGGTCATAACAACATGATTGTTGTCCATCACTTATAATATTTATCTAGAAAATTTTATGTTCTAGATTAAATTGAGAAAATGTAACAACTCTAAAATTGCTGTTGTACTATTTCTTGGTCAAATTATGTTTTTTTGGAATTGGTCAATTCAATCACTTCAGATCACAGCGTTTTTTTTTTTAAAAAAAAGAGATTAATGAAAGTGAGTACAGTGAGTCATGCCCAATATATTTTTTGCTTTAAATTTCGAATGAATTTATTATTACAAAAAAATATTAGCGTTTCTATTTATCAATAAATCATCAGATGATTGATTACACGGATCCCTCAATTTGCACTGGGTTTTTTAAGCGGTTATGAAATAACGCTGACTTTAAGACTTCAAACTAGAATTAAATCGAAAACCGGAAAACCTCATTATTTTTGACAGAAGGAAAACCGAAACTGAACCGAAAATATATCGTTTTATTACGATTCGGTTAATTAATTATTATTATTATATAAATTCATCGACTCTACTATAGCGCTCCCTGCTATAGAGCGGTGTGAGCGCCAGTCCCCCCTATAGTGCTTCCATGTACATCGCCGTTTTCTACAAAACGCTATTTTTTCAAGGTCAAATTTTATATGCATACGCGAAATAATGGTCAATGTCTTTTGGTTGACATTATAATATAGCACGGGTGCGTGAACCAACCAAAAATAAAACGATGTCCTTAAAATATGTGATTTCGTTCAATTTACAAAATACAATTAAAAGTGCAAATTTTGTATGCTGTTAGTTTTTTATAGGGCGGGTTTCTAAAACGTGTTCCCTATCTCGGCGCTATAGGAGGGTTGACTAAAGTATGTTCATTACAAAAGAAGGAATAAATAGATATACATTATTGCAGAAAATAAATTTTAACATACATTTTTTAATACAAATAAAAAGATTTGAAAAATAAACACAAACAGTTGAACCGAAAAACGTTGTTTTTTTTCGGAACGAAGTCCAAAACGTTTATTGACTTATTCCTATATTTTGTATGAGCTCATTTCTCATGCCTCATTTTATACGAGGTTTTAACCTAACTATATGGGACCCCAAGTTTTTGATTTTTCTCGAATACCTCTTTTAATATAAATCATACATCTCATAAACTCTATATATTTGTCTAAAATATAAATATTATAAATAATCATTGACTTTTTATTGGGACAATGTTTTTTCTCGCTTGCATCCGGTACGATGTGAAAGTGCGAGTGAAACCGCACGTTACTTACCGTACTTTTCGCGAGTCTAATCATATTGATTAAAAAAAAATCCAAAATATCGACCAAATTATGAAGCATATCATGAATAACTATTTTTATTCCTAAATTAATCCATTTTTTAGCATTTTAACTCAAGATATTAATAGAGAATTCATCAATCATCTTGACATGAAATGCTAGAGGTACATTTTTCATTGTAAATAGACCCCCTTCGGGCGACGCGTTTGGTTTTGAGCCGCCGTGACGGATATATAAGAAAGGGAAAAAAAAACATTGCAAGAAAATGTTAATCTTGATTAAAGCACAAATAAAATAACGTAAAAATGATTTTGTATCTCTACGCAAACGCATACGTTTTGCACAATATTTATTTTACATACACGGAAAAAATAACATTTATATTATAAATATTATTAAATTAATCTACCATTATCTTTTAGTCAGTTTTTGTTTACCTGATAGGATTTGAGTCATATTTTTTGAATACGGACATTAGTCATCAGCTCAATGCCCCAGGTTGAGACAGTGACGGTCCTCCCCGATGATTACGGATGTTACCGTTGATTTGGATTGACTGCCGCGAATATGCAAGTCATTAGAAAAATTAAATTAAATTATTCACCTTTCGACGGCATACACACAGGTGGTGGTATATTTGTTGACGTCATTATTTTGATCTGACGTTTTAATACACTCCCAGTAATTATCGAGGGGGGACTAAAAATCGAATGATGGCACAAATAATTGGAAAAGCGGAAATATTAAAAATTATCGTGTGCGATTATATTTATTTATTTATTTGACTAAGATGGATGGATGGCATAACAGAAAGATTCCAACGCGCCATTCACCCATATACGGATTCGATAAAGATTCTAAAGATGCAAGGAGAATAAGTCTCTCACATCAATATTCCCCCCAGTGTCAAACCACGACACTGGTTAATTTTAACATTGTTTCAGTGGAATCTCTTCCACTTACATACCTGGCCCCTGGCCAGTGTTATAAAGAATTCCCTAAATTCACATTTTTCGTCGGACACCTATCCGACTACTAACTAAGCTCAATCGTGGTTAACTTACATTATCGAAATAATATGCACGTTACCTACAAGCCTTAGCACTGGTTATACTGAAGTATTATGAAGAAGAATTTCCGTAGTATCTTGCCCTGGTAATTATTAATTCATTATGGCAGGACTGGGGGAGGGCACGTGGCCCCTCACTCGACGCATCCTCGCACGTTATCGCTATCTTTTAACCGATGCAATTGCGGAGTGATTGAAATGGAACGCACGCAACTGTTGCGGTCACCCCAACCCCATACTGTGGGAACCAGTACAATTGAATTAGGAGTAAGCGTCGAGCGGGTGGATCCACTTGTGTCTGGGACACGTGGAAGACGAGGCCACGTGCCGCGCGGACGAGGGAGGGTCGAAGGGTGGATCACTTATCTACCTCATTTATTGTTCGTCATGATTACTAAAGCTGTCGATAACTTTTATTGGCACGGTATGTAAGATGTTTAATCTACTTTTACATTCTGCACACAGGGTCGCGCCGTCCATATGGCCAGATTGTGCGGTGCACACAGGCGCCGGAAAATTAGGGGGCGTCGAGAGGCGCCAAGATTATTTTTTAATGGTACAGGAGTCCCAGTTAAAGTTCTGCGCACAGGCGCCGGACACTGTCTGCACGAAAAAACTATTGACTTATAAAACTTATTAAAAAGTATATTTTCATACAAAATAGGCCAGAGCCGTTGGTTTCGAGCCGCCGTGACGGATCGATTAAGTAACACATATTATTAGTTATTTAAAAAAAAATTATAACTTTTGTATACATATTTTTTACAAATTAACTGTGGTAATTATTTTGAGGTAGGTACTTTTCAATAATAAACGGATCACCTTTTTATACAGTCAATCCTCCCATAATGCTCAATGAAAATGCTTTCATATTTTTTTGGAGGCTCATAAGCCATGTACCTGCTTGTCTGTGCTAATCAAGATTTACGGCACTGCATATGAATGGAATAAGTGTTGTTTGTGAGTCGACAAAGAATAAAGTCTATTTGTGTATGGGTAATAAACCCTTTCAGTGCGGCGCGCCTGACGCTCATGCGCACACGAATCGTGTTTAGGGTGCGTCGCGCATGACGTTCATGCACCCGATTCTTTCCAATTTTAACTTGTCGTTACATCCCTATCCGAGTCATTGGCCGCTACCTTGGTGTTCTACTGGATTCAAACTTGGGCATGTTATCACATACTCGGGCCATCATCGAAAAGGCTAAGCACGCCTTCGGGTGCTTCAGCAGAGTAGCCAGCGCGGAATGGGGCATTAGGCATAGATCAATGAAGCGCTACTATAACTCATTCTTCATTACAATCGTGACGTACGCTGCCAACTTTTAGGGTCATCGAGCCTGCACATCGGTGGTTGGTCGATGCCTGTTATCCGGCCAAAGTCTGCCGTTTCTGCTGCTCGCCAGGGCCTACTGAACCTCTTCCACGGCTATCCTTGCTGTCCTGGCGGGGTACTGCCCCCTCACTCTGTCGGTAGCCAACGAACGCGGTGAACGCGATGGCTCGTCCCTGCGCCGAGCCATCCACAGCATCGCGGTATCGCACTGGCAGAAGCGATAGAAACAGGAGTCAACAGGAAGAGTGGGATTCCAGTTCTTCCTCGATGTCTCCTCTCGATTAAGGAAACGTTGGCTTGAACCCAACCACCATGTGTCCCAATTCATCACGGGCCATGGTGCATTCAACTTGAACCTAAGCAGACAGTCGGCTCGACTAAGCCGACTCTCGTTCTGACTTTTGTGAATGTGTCAATCTATCCTTGGAACATATACTGAGGAAGTGTTCTGAGTTTTCCAACGAAAGGTCTGAACTGTTCGCTGCGGTCAGATTGGCCAATGGCCCTATCGGACACCAACACCTGGTCGCTAACAGCCTTGTCTTCAGGGTATTTATGGTCTTTGCCGGCCTGGCTGGAGCAAGAATCTCATCCCTGAACCCCATACCTCAACCTATTCAGGTGTGGTTGCCAACTCATATTTGGGCTGAAATTGGATGATTGGTCGCCACGCTGGCCCGTCAAAGAAGGTCGACTCTCTTGACCACCGTAGGGCGGGCCCGTAAGGATAAACTCTACCCAT
>JAGXCT010037188.1:0-136695 GCA_022495035.1 Philopotamus ludificatus | reverse complement strand
AAAGAGTTGTTTCTAGATACCTCTACGTGGTTATTCTAAAGCATGCGTTTCTACGGACCATGACGTGGTTAATTCTAAGCATGCTTTAAGTCCTGGGCATTTTGACTGATTGTCCTGAGCATTGTCATTTCCTCGATGATGTTTTCATATACACACACGCATATACATACATTTACCATTATACAAATAGGTTCTATATACTTACTTATCTTTATATTGCAGGAGGATTGCATTTATCCTTATTTTTATAGCCCCGATCAATCACCTATGAGTGTTAAATCCTTATAGAATTCGAATATCTCATTGAAGATGTGTTCATTGTCCGTAAGATACGATGTCTTGCGATTTATATCGAGGAATAGTGGAAAAATAGAAAAACAATGAATCGAGGTTCTGCAGTATTTAATTTTATAGACTTGATAATGGTTTTCCAATTATGTACATTAGGAAAGCCGAAAAAATTGTAGTTGAAGTTGTATATTAATATCGTTGATATTATTTAACCGATCCGTCACGGCGGCTCGAAAACAAACGCGTCGTTCGAAGGGGAAAATAAACCCCAAGCATTTCAAGTCAAGATTTTGATGAATTCTCCATCAATACCTTGACTTTTTTAAGGCTACCGACGACCGCTAATTTCCCGCGCCACGTGTGCCTACAATTTTACTCACACCTGGCACATCGTACTGGACGCGAGCGAGAGAAACATCGCGCCCGTGGCAACAGAAGCGAGTATTGTTTTTTTTTTTGCAATTGAAGGCAATGAAGATCGATGCTTATTTGTAATATTTATTCTTTAGACTTTTTTAGACAAATACAAAAAGTTAGCGATTGTTAAATGGGAATATAAAATTACCACAAGAAATTTATCTCCGCACCCAATTTATTTTAGATAATTAACATATATTCTTACAAATGTATATATCCAATTACACTTGATATATAATATTTAATGAATTTAATATCATAAATATATTATTATTTCATGAATTTACAAGTAAAAACCACAAAAATATACAATCTTATATACATACTAAAACTTATTAATGGATTTACACTTTAGCCCACTTATCGAATCATAGAAAAGTACATAAATCATAATAATAATAAGAAACACGAAGAAGAAACTGAAATTGAAATTATAGATGATATGTATTTTATATTAAAAGATTAGCTATTAAATCATATGGATTGATTTATGATAGTAGTAGTAAGAGCACACAAAAAATTCCATCGTAATGTATAAAGATATATTGTATGGTGAATTTTAAATGATAATAAAAATAGTAATTTTAAGCAAAAATAAAACTTATGATTATGAATTAAAAATTACGCAAAAGGAGCGTATATATATATTTAAATAAACATCACCTTATAGTCAGACCAATATGGTATGCATAACGTCATATTATTATAACTAAATCATAAGTATATATAAATGAATATATATTGTAATTTATTAAACTACGATAGTTGTCATTTTGGTACACATGGCAGTGGATATTGATTTCAATACATATATAATTAATAAAACAAAAAATATACAACACAAAGTAGAGAGATCATCATATTTGATTTTATTTAATCATCGGTGGATTTATTCATTTGTTTCTCGGCTCATTTTGCCCCTAAAACGAGCATATTGGTTGGAAAGATATATCGAAAAATACATCCGCTTCAAGAATTAGAATTATTAAAATGACAACTAATACATCTAAAATCTAAACTATTTGAGATTTTATATAATAAAATGTAAAACATAAAACATGTCTATCGATAACGTTAGCGGTAAGACGTTTTATTTCTGAAATAAAACGGAAATTTAAACATAAAGCATTTAATTTAGAAGTATATACTCTTATATTTAGCGAATTTGCATAGTGTATTAATATAAATTTTATATAATACTTGGATAATTAATATGTCTTGGGTCGCGAGTTACGTTTAATAAAATATATTTGCAGAATTTTTGATTAAAAACAATAATTATGAAAGAAACCATGTCGACGAATATACAACCACCATTGAATAAGACACTGACCTATTCATAATTAATAAATGCTTAATGCTAAAATCTAAACTATGTCTAATTGTTGATAATATAACATACGTGTCAACCATTACGATATACGTATACTTAATATATGTGTTTTGCAAAAATATAATATATAAATATAATATTAACGTTACTATGTATTTTTGTAAAAAATAAATCATCATTATTTGTTCACAATTAGCGTAATATTAACGGTTTAACGAAAACAAATCAACATCCGTCATCGTTTATTCGTACTTCAATTGATTTATCTCGTTATATGTAGATTTTAACAAATTTCCAGAACGGTAAAATATATAAATATCGTTGTGTAAATAGTTTTGAATATTTTTCTGATATAGGAATGTGATGAATATAATTAGATAATATGTTATTCATTAGCTGACGTAATTTTCTTTGACATTGTGACCAAATTTTACATAAGTTCATAATCCATTCACTCTTATTCCACTAAAAAATTATGAGTATTACTTCAAATTTAATTTTAAATATTGATTAGCAAACAAAAAAAAAAAATATTAACACCTGTTGTACATTAACGGTATTTATAATATATATATATTGTTTAATTATGCACCTATTTAGCTGATCTCGGCAGCGAGATGATCTACATAAAGTTTCCGACGAAATGCTTAATAAAAAAAAATTATAACAAAATCTATATGGCACAAAACAAGCATATTATCATATTTTTGGTAATCGTGTGTAACGCGGTAGATTTATACAATTAATCCATAATGAAATATGTAATTATTACTCTCTTAATTTCTATCTATTTATTTATATTACACAAATTTATAAAAATATATAAACATAGTTGAGCACGCTGCGTATTGAAATGATAAAATAAAAATCCGGCGTTCGTAAAAACTCGGATTTAATTAAAATCCGATCGTAATTTGAACGTGAATACTATTGATTCATATTTGTACAACAGGTTATATTCATATACATTTAAACATTCCTTATCAGATCTCAATCCGTATAATAATTTGTTCTATTTACTTGAGAATATCTGAGAATAATTCTTATTCGACATTTTGTAAACATTTCATTTTCATAATATTTAACCCTTTGTATATATATATATACATTTAATATAAACTATGCATTTGAAGTTATAAGAGCACCTTACAAGAGGCCCTCGAATAATAATCAGATTGGCGTATTAAATTCTTCTAAGAGTAGAGTATCTTCTTCGATGTTCCAGCTGTTGGACGATACGTCTTCGAACAAACTGCTCTCGGGGTCCAATATTACGGACGACGGAGATTTATTCGAATTTTCGTCAATCACCGTCGTCAGTATGGGATCGGAGTCGTTTTGCAACACGTCCGAAAACAACGATATGAACTTTTGACTGTTCGAAACGTTAACTTTGTCGAGATCGGACGTACACATATCATCGGATTTATTTAGATACGCCGATTTCTTTGCTTCGATAGTCATACTCGATAAACTAAACTGATCTGGTAGCTGTAAATTCGGTTTATTACCGATTCTTAATTCATTCTCGTCTAACACCAGCATTTGAGAATTCAAATCTTCTTCGGTCTTATTCTGAAAACAAAAGAATAGCATTAATATTAACAAACGAAATCAATAATTCGAATACATAAACAAATATCAGTCCGTAAAATATGAATAAGAACATTTTTTGATGGATAATTATAATATCGTAGTCTTGATTTTCTATAATCTTGAGTTTTCTTTTAATATCTGAAAATACATACATTTATTTACATAATATATTAATAATTATGAGTGCATACGGAAATGTGTCACAGATGGAGTGCGGTTAGGAATCATATGCATTTTTCATATTTTTTTTTGAGATGATTTTGATAAATAACTCTCGTTTACGTTTATGTAATGTCGCCAAATCATATGACGAATTAAGTAAGATGAATAACAAACATAATTGATTATAAATAGGTCCACAAAGCACGGTTAGTCCCAAAACATGATGGCAACTGGCCAAAATAGTTAATCAGAATGTCACAAAATAATAAAAGAGTCGAAACAATTAGGAATGAAAAAAATATCCGTATTTTTTAACTCTATGCCAATCCAACGGCTCTAGCCTGATTGCTTAAAAATAGATAGCTCTAATTAAAATTAAGTTGGAATAAGAAATTTTCATTATTAATATTATTCGATTTAATAAATCGTGAAAACCAATCTATTTTGGATCGAAAAATCAAAAAAATAACGTAAAAATACAAAAAAAAACTAAAAATTTGATGTCACTCTGTCCACTTTTAGTCAAATTTATGAGTTAATCTCATTATATATATTTATTAACCTTTTCCACTATGTGGGCCAGACGTATTGGCCCAAAAGATTTTTTAGCGAAAATTTTTTTTGTATTTATTTATTTAAAAAAATGTCTTTTATTGAATAGGATGTCAGATCAGACTCTAGAGATGTTTTTATATATTCGTAGAAAAAAATAATGAGAGTAAAACGGAGATTCGACAAAAAATGGTCAGAGTGGAAAAGTTTAAAAACTTTTTCATTGGAAAAATGAATAAGAAGCATATATAGGGTTTTATCTGATATCTGATTGAATGAAATAAAAAAAAAATGGTTCAAGTCGTTTGCTAAAAAATCTTTTGGGCCAATACGTCTGGCCCACGGTGTGGAAAAGGTTAAACCAAAACGACAAAGAGACTATGACGATGTGAATTTTTTAAATTTCGCGTGTTTTTTTACTTTTTTGGTTAAAATCCACACATTCAATTCCCAAAGATGAAAAAACCTATCGTCAGACCGAAAATTCTTCGCAGAAATGCTCCGAAGATTGAAAAAAAAAACTCTGGCACAATTATTTGATGCATCTCTGATTAATTTTTAAAGGGATAGAATTATTATTTCTTTTTTGAGAATAAAATAATAAAAAAACTTATTTTTTCTCTAAATATAGTTTGAGAGCCACAGTGTGCGATTCATTAATAATACTGCAGTTGTGCCGAGGATCGATATTAGAATGAACATCACGTTCGGCACATTTCTTCAGCAAAATCCGCGAAAGTTTTCAGGGATTTAAAGCTAGCATAGAAATATCCACGCGAAGATAATCCGCGGAAAAAATAAAATAATACGTGAAGCAAAAAAAACAGAGCCGAGTTTGTCGTGATTAAAAAAATATGCAGCTATTCGAATAATGTCAAAATATTTGTTTGACATTGACGAGATAAATTTAGAAACCAGTTTCACTCGATTGGAGATTTAATCGAATACATAATCAAAAATTAATATTTCCTGTTAGCAACGCAATCGATATGCATAGAAATCTATCTGCATAGGGCTGAGAATGTCAAACTGTGGAGTATTAAATAAATTTAGAACGATTAATAATATTTAAACATTACATAATTAATAAGTGTTCATATGACATATTTTGGCTAATATTTTTATCATATTTAATCAGCAAACATGGCCACAATGTCAATGTCATTCTCGGGCCTAAATTTAATCTCAAAAACATCTGAGCAAATATTTTTTTGACGAAATTTTTCATACTCTTCATTTTTTTCATCGTAAAAATTAAGCTAATAAGCAAAAAAAAAATCAGCATAGATTCCAAGGATCGGAGAGGACGGACGGGATGATAATAATTGACAACACAAGTGTTCGTATGCACTCTTCTCGGGCAGTTTTTATTAATTTTAATATATATTCTCATATATTATTGTACCAGTTTCAATAATCGATAAAACGCTTTACAACATAATTAATATTTAATATTATACACATAATATAATATAATAATATCGAAACAACAACATCGAATAAATGATATCGTCTAATTTAATACAAATATTTTTATTTTAAAAATTCACACATAATCATTCGCATTAAATATCAACAATCCATATCGTTTACAAATTGGAACATTTTAAAGCCACATCATCGTTGGTGAGATACACGTAATATGTATATTTGACAGTAAATTTAATTTTAATTTTAATTTTCAAAGCCGATACCGATGAAAAATTCATATAAAAAACTACGGTTGTACTTTCAATTGCATTTTTGTAGGTGAAAAATTAAAATATATCGCGACGATCGAATCGTCCGAGACGAGATCGGACCGCCGCCTATGTATATCATTATTGTTTTGTACTTTTGTGATAATGGCCCACAAAATTGGGATGGCAAAATATCGACGTTAAAAAACAAGTATTTAAAATATCTTAAGTCTTCGATGCCTATCCGGTCGTCTCTCATATAAAAAGATATCGAGATTATTTGTATCGTTAATCTTAGACATTTATACAATAGATCGATAAGTCACAATTCGGCAATTCATCTACGTAAATAAGTATAATAAATCCATGGCTTCAATTTCGATAATTGTAAGATCTACATAAAGATGCCAATTTTTCCAAAAATACACAATCAGTCCATTATTCTTTAGCGATTACTATCACAACATGATAAAAAAGATTCCAAAACATTATATTCCATCCTAGACACACAATAGCGACGTTTAAACATGCGAGTGAATTTTATTTAAATATTTGAAAACACTACGGCGCCGAATACGGCGCTAAATCTGTGAAATCAGACGACACTAGCCTGACAAGCGTTCGTCCCAAACGTATATTGAGACGCTACGGGGTAAACCACTAGTTACAAAATACAATTAGCTATATATTTATTTATTTATTTAAATTGGCCTAATGATTATACACATATTCTTTAGTCTAAATCACTAAAAGTGTGATCGGACAGTCAACGAACGTACCGTGTTAAAATTTATAACGAAAATATTCCGAATGTGATTCAAACTAATAATCGATAGCCACCGAATAAATATACAAACATTGGTCATACTGCACATTGGCACATTGCTAAATATATACGTAACGAAACGTAACGAAAAGTAATGAAAGACGAAACGTAACGAAAAACGAGACGTTCCGAAACGTAAATTTTGGTCTATTCATTATAACAATAATTAACGAGACTTAACATAAAAACGGCAGATTAATTCGGGGCTCAAAACGTAATCGGCGCATAAATCAAATTAAAAAAAAATAATGTAATCAAACTGGATACATATTGCGATGTGACAATGACCCAGTACAATCGACACAAATAAACGGTATCGTGTCAATCAATCAGTCGCGGGCAATTACGCTCAACTAGATCACCAATTAACGCCTTAACGCTACACAAATATGCCGATGAAAAAACAATACGGACGACCGCTGAAGAGGAGACTGACGTGACGTACCGAACAACGCAATACACTCAAAACAATAAATTTGAAATCGATCGGAACGGAGTATATCATAATTACGGTGCGACCTATCAAAATTGATCAAAAATGGTATATGAATATATATATATATATATATTTATACAAAAACGTTAATTGTAAAAATAAAACTATTACTCGTTTGTAAAATTTTAATTATTTGGACACCACTTTCAACCAAATCTGATTTTAATTCAATTAACGCTACATGGACACTGCTTACGTTTAAAACGGTAGAAAATACATCAACGTAGGACGCTAGTAACGATAATGTTTTATTTTTTAATATATATATACACATACAAAATGATTGACTAGAGATATATATTTTACTAACATTAAAAGAAAAACTGTTTTATCGTTTATGACGCGTTTTAAACTATGAAAACATAAATCAACATATTATATTTAAGCACAGGAACAATTGATCTACTTTACATAACAAAAACTTATAAATATGTACATATAATATAAAACACAAACATTTTTGTCTATCATTAGTTAATTAACTAAATATAATTTTGTGCTAATTTTTGCTGTGCATTAATCAGTAATAGTTTCATAAAATCACATTCAATGACTATTACTATATATAAATCGTTCAATGGTAATCAATTTGTATAAATATTCTCAATAATTACATTAAAATTCTATAAAAAACGATGGCAATTGCGTAAATATATATTTTATACAGTTAAAAACATTCATATATTATAGTTAAAATATTGTATGGAATGGTGTATATTTATTTTATTATAATAAGATCAAATAATTTTATTCTAACGCATAATCTCCGGAAGCACTTCGAAATTTTCATACCCTCACATACATATTTTATTATAAATGAAATTATCCACCAAAAAATTTGAATTAACCTATCGGAAATAAGAGAGAGCTGTCTCAGTATAAAAAAAAACAATTAATTAAATAGTTAAATCTATCATACACGATCGTCGACGCATCGATGAGGATGCGTCCCCTTCACAAACTCCACGAGGAATAATAGGTATATGGTAAATCGATAGAAACATTTTACCATTATCAAAACAATAACGTAACATTAGACTAATTCGATCAAATCTTTGATTTCAAACATCTGATGATCACAAAATTGACTAAGAATCTCTTCGACGTACACATCACTCGCACAATGACGGACTGATATAGTTATGCGGAATATAGGATATGATTTACGGTCGAGCCGTGCGCGGTCTACTCTGAACCAGACAGATGTAGCCGGCGCTGACGTCGCAACCACTTACAAGGAGGTTCATGAGGACACTGCTAGCAGGGGGCGGTGGTGGCGGTGTCGAGTTTGTTGGTTTCCGAGCCCGCGCCCTCTTTGTGCCCCCCGTGATCGGGGGGCTGGCGGCACGTTTATTACCGCGATCTCCGTTAGGATCGTCCACTAACCACGTACCTAAAAATGCAACACATTTTTATAATACAACATATATAACATATGATTAAATACGAGCGGTGTATCTCACTTTTATCGTTTTGAGATGAATTTATTTTCAATTCTGCGCTATCGACGGACGAATGCAACGTATCGATGTGATCGCTGTCTAGTTTAGCGGTAGGAGAGCCGAGCAATCGTGCGAGATTGCTGGATTCCATAACGGTGGGCGTAGTGGTAGGCGTCGGGGACACTTTGGGGCGTTTGTGCAACGTTATGTGATCGGGGAGAGCTCCCCACATGACGCGAGCATCGGCCTGTCCGAGCAGAGGTAAATCTTCACCGGGGCCCATCGGAATATACGGTGCCCGCGATGCCATATCTACGTCTAACAGATCGGTCAAGACGGGAGTGGCAGATAACTCTTCTTCGGGCAACGACGAGTTCGGACTGCTCAGCGACGGGATGCTTCCGTCGGAATTCTGAAATATATATTAATGTAATAAATTTTGTAATGTTTTACGTTTATCTAAAATAAATACACACACAAAAACACACCTTAGAGATGGATGGTGATAACGTTAGAGGCGATCGACTGATGTCGCTCAGCGGTGAAGAATCAATATCGTCTCTGTAAAAAGCGAACGAGCCGGGACCGGCCGGTCCCAAGCCGTCGAATCCATCCGGCATCAAATAACTGTCGTTTAGCATAAACTCTTCGAACACGTCGAACGGATTGTCTTCCAGCGGGATGCATACGTCTCCGGCGGTCGGCGCCAAGTGGGTCAAATCTTCCGGTTCCTCCTTCAACACTGTAAATAATTGGATTATAAGTGAAATGTTTTGCGGGGTTTATATCGAGATGGGATTCGAATTGAGACGTACTGGTTAGGCCGGGCTCCTCATCCGAAAACGTTAAAAATCCTCTGTTCATCTCTTCCTTGGATCTCGGCGCGAATACTTTGGCCGTGGCCGTTTTGGGGCGCGTCTGCGTGCTAAAGAGCGACGGCGAGGTCCTCACAAAATTGGCCAGCGGTCCCGATTGGTGCACAACGATAGGCGGCACCACCGGCTTGAAGATTTGCTGCTTCTGGGGTTGAAGCGACTGGGGAGGAGGCTGGGGCGGCTGGGGCGATATGCGCTTCGGCTGCTCCTCCTCGGGCTTCTTCTCTTCTGCCTTGGGCTGTTGCGTTTGCTGCTTCTGTTTCTGTTGGGCAACTGCTTCGAGCTGACTGCATGAGAGTATCTCATCTTTGCACTCGACACCGCTGCGAACAAAACAGAAACAAAATGGTGTACGGGGAAGAAATCACAGCTGATTAGTGCCAGCGTTTTGCGTATCCAATGCGAATAATTAATCACCAATGAAAATCATGGAGAGTCGTCTTATGACATGTAATAAAATTATATAACCGCGCGGTTAAGACGCATCGCGGTTGCAAATAGCAACAAGATAAAATGGTGTCCTTGTCGGAGACGAGTGCATTTTTAGCGAGCCTACGGTAAACAGCGAGTGCTAATTTTACACGATGCACTGAAGCTGCATTCGCACACAATCCGACGTCGACCCGCAGCGCATCAGCTAATCAAAGCCATAGTCAATTTCGTACATTGCAAACACGTGCAACAGATCATGCTGGCCTAGATTTTTCGACATAATAAACATGTCGCCTTTATGTAATTATACTAACGAATTTTTTCATGTGGTCATTAGCCCAGATCGATATTTTGGAGCGTGGGTTTTGAAAAACGGATTGCGAAACGGTCAATAAAATTTTACTGCCAAATCCGTCGGTTATTGCGTTTTGAATTAGAGAATAAAAAAAAGGTCATTCAGTCTCGAAAACCTTTGAATGATAAGACGCGATGGTCGTGCAAATATGACACAGTTGTACGAGGATAGAAATGGGATCGCGGACACGCGAGATTGGCGAACGCCGTAGATCAATAATGGCATGATGCAAGCGGCGATCGGCCATTTATGCAGTTATGTCACCATAAGTGACAAGATTGATTGGACATCGTCCTCCATCCACGACTGTCGTGATTGAAATTCGATATTTCCAGGGCGCCTAGAGCCGACGGATAATATATACGGCCACTCCCAACGCGCAGAAAGAGGGCAAGACATTGAAAAGCGATCAAAATTAAACTGTCAACTGATATGCAATTAAAAGCGACGCCTTCGAAACGTGTTAATTCAATATCGCATTGTATGCGGATATATTAGCGATGATGATGGATATAGCATACATCATCACATAATTATCGCGGACAGATGAAAAATATCTTGACGTAATTGCAATGTTTTATGCAATAAACATGTATGCAAAAACAACATCACTATTGAATATACGTAAATAAACAAAAGTTAAAATTCTGCGTCCATCTTCTCAAGCGATGTTAAACAAATATATACGACCGAATCTCTTTATGCACGATTTTGTAATAAAATGGAAGAAAATAAACGAATTAATACGTTTAATACCTATTTTAACGTTTTATTTCGCGCAATTCTGTGCCCTGCTCATCATACAAACTTAATACTTAGAAACATAAAAGCAGCTCTATCCTGTATTAGAGTGTATTAGTTGTAAACATTGGTTTGTTGGTAATAATCCGAACTCTCAAGCATTATTTCCACAATAACCTTTAGAGATATTATTATTAATATTCGAACGAGGCGTTTATTTTAAACGATCTTACGTGTTAACGAGTTAACACGGAACAGAAAAGATTAAATACAGTCAACCCTTCTATAGCGCTCCCTGCTATAGATCGCTGTTTTCTACAAGACGCTAAATTTCACAGTTCAAATTATATATTTGGTAAATTTGTAATACAATGCCGAGCGAAATAAAGGTCAATGCCCTTTCGTTGACAAAAAAATATAACATGCGCTCATGAAAAAAACTGAAAATAGAACAAGGTCATCTAAAATATGTGAATGAATAATGTCTGATATATTAACTTCGATCCAATTTACAAAATATAATTAAAAAAAACCTAACTCCAGATTTTGTATGGATGGCTTGTTTTCTATAGGGCGCGTTTCTATAGCCTAGTTTCTATCTCGACGCTAAAGGAGGGTTGACTGTAGAAGTTATACAATATTTGATATCCTGATTATCAACCAAATTATGAAGCATATCATGAACAACTTTTTTTATTCTTAGAATAATCCATTTAAAAAAAAATGATTTTGAAAATACGAAAAACTAACTGAATGCGCAATATATCTCGAAAGCCAATCCACCAATCCACGTATCAAAAACTTTAAATCGGGGTTTCACTGATTTAATATCAAGGCTTCAAAACGTAACTAAAAACCGAAAAAAACCGTTTGCGGAGCAGAACCGAAAAATATCGGTTTATTTCGGTTCGGTACATACACTCTTATTCAACTGTCTTTGTTTTTCGTTGTGGTAAAAAATACAGTTAAACTCCCACTAACACTAAAATCGGGATCGTGTAATTTAGAGTCGTGTAATTGGGGGAGTGAAGCCGTCCGGCTGTGTGCGAATAGCCTGGCACGTGTTGAATACACAGACGCTAGCCAACGTTTGACTGCATGTGAATGCGACCGCGTAATTGGGGGATTTGCGGCGAATATTTCAACTTAGCGCGTAATTCGGGGTAGTGTAATTGGGGGGGTTCCACTGTACATTTTTAATTCAAACAAAAACATTAAAAAAATAATAACTCAGAGCTGAACCGAAAAAATAACGGTTCGAAGCCCTGATTAATATGTATAAAGAGAAAAAATCTATATTTTTTGAGGTAAAGTAATGGAACTTATCTACCCATTTTTATATGGGCAGCTTATCTTTATTTGGAAAGTATCCTCCGTACAAAAAGAGAATCGGATGTGTATACAAGATTTGATAAGAAAAATATCGATTTATATGTTATACGATTATCCCTGGCGTGTCTAGACATATTTAGGATGCGTCAGTCTCCATATTCGCCCTCGTATACCTTCTTTATATTCCCGAAGATGCAAAAGTACGACGTTTCGCCAACATCACCGCGATATTATTATGCTCATATTCGCGTTTGCTGATTGAATTCGCGGAATCTTGTATATGCAACAATGGCGACGTGGATGCACACATTTCGATGCATTTTTATGCGAGACGTAACGCGATGCAGCGGCACACGTGCGCCGATGCATCTCGCGTTCGCAAAGACCAATTGCTATAATTAACGGCGAGATAACTTCGAGAAATGGCGAGTTCGAAATACATAACGAGGAGTGCATCCGATGTTACATCACGGGTCGGCGAATGGACGGCAATCGGCGACCTTGCGCCTTCGAAGACCGCCGCTGGAGATAACCCAGGGGCGTGGAATCGTCTTCCTTATCATCATTGACTGGATGAGCGCGAGGTATCGCGCGGGGTCACGCCGGCATCGACGCCAGTATTAACCTAGACATTGTAGATCGATGTTTATTCTAAGAAATAGTACAGTAAACCCCCCTATAACGTCAAGTTAGGTACAACGTTATAGCGCCAACGCGACATTTTATTAAGTTATTTTAATGAAAATTTTAATTAACGTTTTTAAAAATTACGTTATAGAAAAAAACGTTCGACGTTATAGGAAAAAACCATCGCAACGTTATAGAGTGGAACGTTATAGGAGTGTACGTTATATGGGGGTTTATTGTATATGGAGAAAGACCAGACGATCTGAATTGGTCACACTGGCACGAGATTGGATTAAAAATCGAGAAATTCTCGAGCTTTACATCGACGATTGCGTCCGAGCACGCGATGCTTAGCAACATAATACCAATTTTATCAACACAAATTCACTTAAGGACAATTTCAATATGCATTTTTAATGCATAAAAAAACATATCGAGTTTATCTAGTCATAAATTCTATATATAGTTTAATGCCCGTACAACACGGGCTTCATTGAACGCGATAGCACGTAATACATCTCGCGTACGTATACACATACACTTATAATTTACTCATGATAATAATGTGGTTAACCATCGCTGGTGATTAAGTTAATAAGCTCAGACAAATTACATTCGGGCAAAATTTTACCTGACGTTCATTACATACGTGTGATGTTCACGTGAGCGAACATCAGTCTCAGAAAAAATATCATCAAAATAAATTTTGAACGTATACTTAGATTCTAAGAATATTTCTATATAAAAAAAAATATTCTTATTCACGTGATGTGATAGTGATCAATTCTAATCATAGACTATTGTGATTTTGCCAACATTTTTACACGGAGAAACGATTTTGTAGGGTTTCTCGTGATAGAAAAATACCCGAATCCAGAAGACTCGATTTTTTCACAGTATCATTAAATGATATATAGCCGTGCATAAAATTAGATAATTTATATGCGTACAATATATTGCAATTTGCGATAAGAAATATATATATAGACTCCATTATGACAATATGTAACAATATGAAAAATAAATTATTTCGCGGCATAAACTACGACTTATCAATTTTAGCTAGTGAGACATTGGTCGCAAAAAGGGATTAGTTTCCGATAAGAGACCTTTCTATTATCCGTAATCGGCACAAATGTTCAATTAAACTGTTTACCGTTCGCTCTAAGATTAACGATTTTTAAAACTGTGGTAATCGAGAAATGTTATTAAATTATTTATATAGTAATAGTCCGTCTTTTATCATCCGTATCGCTTGAGGTCAACATTGTAACGATAACGAATCGTACAGAAACGCATGGTCTAATATAACATTATATAAACAATATGAATGCGTTTTAACATTGAATTCCGGATCGTATAAATAATCGATATCGCATTATTTCATCTTACTATATATAAAACAATTTTAATTCATTGCACAACTTTAAATAACGCTGCATTATTGAGATAAAGTCACAATTGTGTGATAACAGGAATTCTAAGATCACAAATCATTATAGCACAGATTAATTGTTATATAACAGTGTGAGCCAATGGATCTGAGAAACAGGTGGCTCTAACGTTACACGGCTACGACTAAAACCGTCAGATTGTATAATCTAGATCGGTGATTTTCAACTGATCGTGAGAAAATTTTAGATGCCACGAATTTTAATAAAAAATATTTTTTTTAATTCTGCGAGCTTTAAAAGTCCAATTGTCTCTTGAAATTGGTAGCCATATTGGATGCTTGAATTTATGTTGGCTCTATCTAAAAGGTTTTACGTGTTTTAGATGAATGATGCTTTGCCATAATTTAGGAGATAAGGACAGAATACCATATTGAAAATTGCATTTTAGAAATGCTTCGAATATTGGAAAAACACCTGCACTAGTGTACGTATTTGATCGAGATTAATAAATATAAATTCTTGAGAAAATGAAAATTCTACGTATTTACATTGTATTATTTTCCTGCGTCGTGGACAGATGATTAGAATTATAATACTCAATCAAAGATTAAAAATCATTTTTTCTGCATAAATAATAATTTGAAACATATGTATTGCATTATAATCAGCATATAAATTCACGTTTTTTTATGACAGATGATGACAAAATACATAAAAAAAAACAAAAACCCCAAAAAATAGTTTTTAGAAATATACAAAAAGGGGCGTCTCGTTCATATACACTGAAAAGCTACAGTACCCATAAGCAAATTGAGGAAATATATATTTTCATACATTCTAGAAGAGGCTAGTTAGCCCGGAGGACAACCACCGCAATCCTGGCCTAAGGGATGAGTTGGATGCGTCTCTGTTGGAGATCGCGTGGCACAGGTGAGAAAGACCCGCATCGGGTTAGAAGGACATTTAAATAATTAATATTCATATACATAATATGTACATGTCTATTGATTGTATATTATGTATATGAAAATATAAATTAAATTTATATTTAGTGTTACTTCGCGCGATGTAGAGCAATAGCGCTACCAGCACTGTGTAATGGATGGATGGGGGGTGGAAGCGGGGGGGGGGTCAGTCAGTTATGAAATATATATATATTTTTTTAATTTTCAATCTTCCGCATCACCCTAAATATTTCACCCAAGAGCCATCACCAATATAACACGACTGAATACTAGAAAATCATCCTATAATAAATTAGAATTGTTTAATTTAATATTAATTGAAATGCATCACATAAAAGCCAAATTAATTCAGGCGAAGTTAAATACTTTCACGTGAACTTTAACTTTAAGAAGCACACAATCTAATAGAAAACTTAATAATTATATAAATACTTGAAGAAAATGTTCTCATCCGATGACATATCATGTAATATATTTTATGTCGACGAAAAAAAATTGTATTCATTTAAAGTCATTTCTATTTATTAAATGATAAATAAAGTGTTCATAAAATTCTCGTGTTTTTCAATCACAATTTACTTTACGGAGAGGACCGATTCTTCCTCGTTCTTTGTTTTAACACTATGGTGGCCGCTCAAATTACCGAAAACTTGCTTTAGGGGCCGCCGATTTATCTTTATAATTGATAAATAAAAAGTAAATATTCAAAAATAAAATAAATATACGTAAAACAATTTAAAAAAGTTCTATCTTGTAAATATAGATGGCTCTATACAAAAACTACCCCCTGCGTATGCTGCATTGCCGGCTATCAATGATCGAACCCGTGATGATGCAGCATATGCATCAGCGGCCACCATAGTGTTAATTGTTTAGTCTTTTAAAAATTGTTCCATGGACCGAAACAGATGGTAACCCCAAGGCGCACAGATCTGGTGAATATGGTGGATGCAATGAAGTTTCCCAACCAACATCTATCTTATAATTATTTTTACTATTCCTTTTGCACCCCACAGCTCAGATAACACTTTTTTTTATGTAGAACGAATAGAAAACCCATTCTAGTATCCCAACTCTAGTATTCAAATCTCGAAAAAAACAGGCGATATTGGTCTTTTCTTTGAAATAATCTGCTTATGGTGAGATGGACATTTTTTTATTATTATTTATTTATTAAAACCTCAACAATTTTACATCATCAAAGAAGCTTCCTTATCCTTCCTTCCTTATATATCGATGAAAAAATATGAATTTTTAACCTAACCCTTTGATTCGCATAACACAAATCAGCTTAAGATGGTATATCTGTATGTCCATCACTCAATTTAGGCGGGATATTCACACGGTATTAAACCGTGTAAAAAAAGGAAAATATATATTTTTTAATTAATCTACATCTTATAGGTGAGAAGTGTATTTTAAATTGTCTACGGCGTGTTATGGCCGTTATTGAAAGATACTTTTCCTCCAAGATATTCATTTTATATGAGCTCCATGTTTTTTTGCGCGGTTTTTATGGAACGTATCGTATCTACCGTGTAAATCGAGATACGGATGTAATTTAAATTATGAGGACAGTCTCAATGCTGCCTCTATTGATGTTGAATAATTACTTAATATTATTAGCAAGTAAAACGATCTGACAACAATGTGTTTACGTGCAATGTACAACAGTCGATATGATTATAAGAGGAAAAACGTCGTCACTGTCAGAGCATCAATTTTGATCAATTTCTCTCGCCAATAAATACCAATTGAGTCTCGTGGAGCGTTCACCGAAATGTGGCTCGTGTCATTTCGAATCGCCTAATATATGCACGGCCGAAAACAAAAACAACATGGCATCAAAGCACGGCTAAAAACATCCCAATGCAGAGAGCGTATTCGGGTATGCGATGATTAATGATTCAAAATAAGAGGACCTACCCCAACGCCCGCCTCTGACGTATATCGCCACGCTTGCGTACGCGAAATGCAAAGAAAAACCTTGAAGGTTCGCCACTCCCGACAGAATTTTCCATCGGGGAGCGAGAAAAAAAAGTGAATGAAAACCTACGTCAGCCACGCGAGCGAACATCCATTACGTTTTTGGCGCCCGCATATAAAAAAATATATCAACATTATCGGAGATCGATAATATGCAGATACACACGCCAATTACAGTGCGCGAAATGGGTTAACAGTCGCAATTTTTTTTCGGTCTCATTGAAAGTTAAAAGAGATCGCCCCGGGCGCGCGTTCATTATGCATGCACGACCTGTTCCAGATATGTTTGCAAAAATTATATAAAACACTACGGGCGGTTATAAAATCGTACATTAATTGTCTGAAATGGCAACGCGGTCGAACCGTGCAACAGTACGAATAAATTGGAAGGCAATCATTTTCTGAACAGAATTTTCACGCGGTACATTTGAATAACATGAGTGTGTGTGTGTGTGTGTGCGCGTTACATATCCACATAATGAATAATGTAATTGAATAAGAAAACGTGGGACATTTCGCACACGTCGATCAGATTAATTTAAGCCATAAATTGCACGTGTGATTTACTGTGTATATGTTATATTTTAATAGGCGTATACGATCGAGCCTCTTTTTATGCGGTAGACGCAATATTACTATACATTTGATCCTCCGTTAAAGGCAGATTTATTAAAAAAAACTCTTTTAACGCAGCCTCAAAAATACTTGAGACAACACGATTTTCATGTATTTTGATTTATATTAGTAATGAAGAAAAGTCATGCTTTTAATTTAACATAAAATAATATAATTTATTTTTATGGAAATATTAGATGGATCTAAACAAAGATATGTAAAATTAATTATAATATCTGATCAAAAAGAAAAATGAGATAATAAAAAAAAATTAGATCAAAAAATCATGCGACAATCATGATCGTCAGTACTCTTCAAAGGGTTAAAAGACGGAAACGAAAATGAGGACGAATATATTTTAGTTTTTTGTTTCAAATTATAGTATTAATTTTATTTTTCACATTCTATAACGAAGGAATAATTTCTTTATAACGAACCGTTGACCTTTTTACACGGATTTTTCAGAATGCATCTTCAAACGAAAATGGCCCCTTCTGCATGTTCCTAACGTCTCATCGAACTATCGACATAACTCATATGTCATCAGAGTGTGCAACCTTTACAATGGCCTAAATGAGTACTTATTTCACGATAACAAAATGAATATTAAGAAGTCACTCGCAATGTCATTTTTTCATCATAAATAACTGTGTTTATCAAGATATATCTCTATAACTTTTATTGTATTTTTTTTTCTTAACTTTTAATCTTTTATATTATTCTTGTTGTAATTTATAGAAACATGTTTAAATAAAATAAAACAAATCGGATACGAAATCAATGTCTTCATTTACGCGGTTTTTTATATTCTGGAACCATTCGGACAATTTTGAGAAGTCCTGATCTTTTTTACGCGTTTCCACTTAAACTTGTCGTCCCGATGAAGTTTACTGGGGACCCCAAGTTTTTGATTTTTTTTATATTTATTTAAAACATAAAAATCATAAAAACAATATTCGCTTCTGTTGCTACGGGCGCGATGTTTTTTCTCGCTCGAATCTAAGACACGCACGATTGACACGTGCTGCGAGAGCTCAGTCTGCGGCGAGACATCGCCGAGTGCGCGTGTCATTTACGTGCCATATTAATTAATTAAAAAATCCAAAATATCGACCAAATAGCTATTTTTATTCTTAGTATAATCCATTTTTAAACATAATACAAAAACAACGATATATCGTTGTTCAGCAGTAAAAGAGTTAACGATGTATGAATAGTCATTGATATTATTGAAGGGTTAAAAAAATCGTTAAGAAGCTTATCTTCCGCAAAATTACCGCGAGTATATTTTCTACAAAGGTCTCTAGTTTTCTGTCTGCGTAATAGACCTGAACCATCTTATTCGGAGTAGATGGAAGACGAAAATTTATTTATTTTCCAATCTATTACAATGGCTTAATTTTGAAAACAGATTAAAAGTCGCGCATAAAGGTAGATTTTTGAATCAAGAGTCTGTTCGTTCACCTCAGAGCTTGTTTTGTTTTTACATTATTTTTTTATACGCCAATCCGCCGCGCGTACATATTTTCAGAAGGGATGATTTTCCTGCATTTGTCCGCGAATGAAAACACTCTGATGTGAAAAATATTGTAAGCTCAGATGCCGCGGCTATATTAAAAAGATAATATTTTCCGCAACGTTGGATGAAAATATGAAAAGCTTTTAACTCGAGACACATTTCTCTCGCGTGCCACTCTCCCTGTCCCAGCATAGCGAGAGGACACGAGATCCTTTCGGCCGGATAAACAAATAAATTGCAGCATCCGAAGCGCGTGCGTTCGATGGTACTTGAACAAAATAAAAATACACAGTGTTTCATCTGGCCTTTTGGGCGACCTTGCGGTCTATTTCCACCGTGACATCGTTGCCTATTTATATGTAACAGCCCACAATTATTATGCAACACGTTCTCAAATATGTAAATATACCGAAGATTGTGTCGTTGAACCCGATTTGGAACCATTGTTTTTTTTATATAGTGCGTATCGCATTCGCATTGGCTCGACAAAGGCGAATATCAAATTACGCGACATAATATATTATACAACGGGTGACAATTTCACTTTTCTTTTAGTTCTATTTTTTCGATTAATATTTAAATATATTATTGAATGATGCGAGTTTAGATCAGACGAAGATGAGACACGCACGATTGGAAACTATTTAGCGTAGAGCGATAAGAATGCGTGAACAACAAATTGCATAGAAGAAACGTTTCATTCTGCCGAAATCCCGAAGCGTAATCTGGTTTCCAGACGGCCTAACGACGCCATTCAGAGCTACATATGAGCAGAGAGAAAGAGAGAACAGCGTCGGACGACAATAAACTAGCATGGGCGTACCATCTACGAAGATAGAAGAGATATCCACACTTCGTATAGCTTTATATATATTTTTTTAGAATCTTCGAATACATGTGGATACGCCATAGAATGCGAGTGCAGATTTAATAATGTAAGACGTTTCAGCGACGACTCGAATGCCAAAGCAGTCAGAAGTTTAAACAGACAATTTTTTTGCACCCATCTACCGATACCCACTTGTGCACATTTTTAATAACCTGTTTTATTTTTAGACGCGAAGACGACTCAAGGACGACGTCTTAATTGATATGTGCGATTCGATGCATAGAACCCAGAGGATCGTGGGATACGAACATGGATGAAGCGGCACAGAAAACTCCGTTTCAGGATTAGTGACTCACATTGTCCATGGATCAATGAGTCAATAATGCTAATAAAAAGTGCATTAATTATTAAACCATTATGCGTAACCCATTCCTCTAAGAATAGATGTTAAAGGAATGTGTAGACTATTTTTTTTTTTTTTGGTGACAAAAACAATTAATAATAAAATGTTTTATGTAAGCTATAAGTCAGACATGTCCAAATAGTGGACCGCGGACGACTTGTTCCCTAACAAAAAGTTCAGAAGAAAGATTATAATGGATTGAAATTCAATTAAAAATAAATCATTTAAATCTTTTTTTGTCGAGAGTCGTAGTGACTGCTTATTAAGATTTTCGAAATTAATGGAGCATATTCGAATTTTTATGAATGAAAATGGCAATAATATAACTGAACTTTATGATAAACAATGGCTTCTATATATATTTATTGATTTGCCTACAATGGATTGCATAACAGAATAATTTCAAAGCGCCATTCACCCATATAAAGATTCTAAAGATGCAAGGAGAATGAATCTATCACACGAATATTAATTAATAAATTGTTTGTTTTATATTTATTTATTCAACGCAGGATGCCATTAAATTAATTAATTCTAACTACCTACATAAATATTTAACAACGGTCTAACAAAACTTAGATTAAACGTACATACAAATTTAATAATTATTCTCTAAATCAATAAATATAGTATTAATTGAAAGAAAAAAAGCAACAATGTGGTAAATCGTGTAAATTATGTAAAACATTATTCATACATTATTGAAGAAAAAATAATACTATTCATCGCTACTCTATAATATACGTGTTTATATAATTGAGAATAAATTATATTTTTTTATTTCTAGGAATCGTGTTGAAACAAACAATTCGCGTAAAAAGAGTTACGCGCACATAATAATAGTTTATTCAGATCATACTTTAAATGGTTAGGACTTTATTAACACAAAGATTTCAAACGTTTAACCGCCCTGAAGACGTTTAAAAAAATCGTCTATACACTCAAGTCATTTTATACACGGTTTTGAAATAACACGATCCAGTAAAAGAAACAAAATACCATATTTTTACACGATTCTATATACAAAAATATTGTATTTTTTTCACACGGTTTCAGATTGAACGTATTTATGATGTAATAAAAATTAAGTGTACAGGCGGACATCTTTCGTACATTCGACTTTCGCACATTTTTGAAAAATCATTTTTTTTTCACAAATTTGTTTCCAAAAGGCACGGCATAGTGATGGATGAAATGGAGAAATCATTGTGTTATTGGATAAGTAATCAAAATCGAGAAAACATCCCTCTGACTAATTCAGTGATTCAAGCCAAGGCTCTTAGTTTGCATAAAGATTGGATGGCTAGACTAAACGAAGATTCTAACACAGTGTTTCATGCAAGTAACGGCTGGTTTTTAAATTTTAAAACAAGGTATTCTTTACACAATATTAAATTCACTGGAGAATCAGCTGATGCGGAAGAAGATGCTGCAAAATACCTTATTTTGTCATTGTCCAAAATTATTGAAGATGGAGAATATATCTCTAGTCAAATATTCAATGTAGATGAGACTGGTTTATTTTGGAAGAAGATGCTTAATCGTACATTCTTATCAAAGGACGAATCAGATGCCCCTGGTCATAAACCTTCTAAACTTTAACAGTGAAGATGTTAATGAGATGATTGAATCTCATTCTGAACCTTTGACTATCGAAATTTCTAATGGACCGACAAGAGAATGAAAATAGTATTGAAAAGTGAGGGGAAGAAGAACCAGAAGAAATCATCAAAACCTTTAACAATAAAAAACATGAACGAAGCTTTTACGTATCTCGAGACATTTTTGAATATTATGGAAGAATGTGATCCCAATGGAGAACGCATATCTCAAGTGCGTAGGGCGATCCATAATAGTACTGCATGTTACAGAACTCAGAAAAAAGTAGTAAAATACAACTAACCCTTGAAAAGTTTATTAAGAAAATATAATTTTTATTTAATATGTACTTAGTTAGTAAATATTAGTATATGTACGTAGTTAAATACAATTGTTTTTTTTTTACATCCCTCTCCTTTCGAACATTTAACTTTCGCACACATTTTCAGGAACCAATCATGTGCGAAAGTCGAGGTCCGCCTGTATTGTATTTTAAACCCGTACAGTTTATTTTACATGGAATTGTGAAAAATACGATTCACGTATAAATCTAACAAAAACTAAGATCTATTAAGACCCAATAACATATGTAAAATTAAAGTAAAATAATTGTTAACGAAAATACATCGCGACTCATCAGTGAGATGCTTTCGTGTGCCTTAGGTACACATGCGACTCACCAGTGAGACGCAAAACAAAGTTATCCGAAATTCGATAAAAATAAACGATCAAGTGAAAAGTATTGATTTTTAATATAGAACTTAGAGTTTGTTTTTGGAGCGAATCGGTCCAAAGACGAGAAGATACGCCGTAGACGCGAAATTCTGCGCCAGATCAATGAAATCGACAATGTAAGGGGGTCCAAAAACAACGAGCCAGACTGATGGATGCAGGCGCGCGCACAGTACACAGACGGAATGTGCATTGTTGTCACAGGTCACGTGATAGCGAACGTGGATGGGTTAACCTACAATACACAGACGGGGTGGAAAATCGATGAGGAGCCCCCGAGGGGGGCGCGGCCTCGGGCGGCCTTGAGCCCCCATCGCGCTGGTATGGGGATAGCTTTCTCCGTCGACCATTCACAGCAGAAAGCGAAAGTCGATTGTGCACTCGGCGCGCAGTAGTTTCAGCGGAGTAGCGGGAAATCTCGTCTCGCCGCCGTTAAGTTTTATGTCGGGGAAAATGAGTTTGGGCCCCCCAGCTGCGAGACAGCCACCGCACAGCCCGAACGAGAGGCGAAGATTCAAATTATGCCAAAAAAAATATTGAATAAAAAATAGTTGCATGTAAACGCGATGCAATGGGATGCAGCGTAAATATTACAGCGGACAAAGAGAAAGAGAGAGTGAGGGAGATTTCACGGTAATGGACGAGGGAGACGAGCGGGGAGAGACTGTGGAGCTAAGTCATCTGCACGCGGGTGGTGAGGCTGTGGGATGAGAGGCGGTCGGCGGCTACATCTTCCGGCAGACGCTCCAACACCCACAGATATTGGATTAATCCAACGTACATACGTATCAGATAAAGGTTTACTGCTTACTCGCTCGTCGATAACGTAACGAAAACACAACTAAAAATATTTTCAACGATAAAACGACGTCGACAGCGTTCACGGTATATGCAAAGAGGATAATTTACCAGTTATTTAATCGTGCGACACAATTTTGCGAATAAATCAATCTAATCAATGCATAACGCTCACATGACGCGAATCAAATGCACACTATGCAATAACTTTGTCTGCATTTACATATAGAATAATTGAGCGTAGGTCGCGTGATTCGCGCACGAAAATAGAACGCGTTTTGTAATAAAAAAAAATATATATAATACGATACTCAAATCGGCAGAGACATCTCATCAAAACGAACAATGCCATTACGATCACACGTCAAAAGTCGAATTTTCTGATTCACATATGAGCGATCGATCGATCGAGATTCAAATAAAAACGTATTAGATCACATTATATAAAAAAAAAATGTAAAATGCAGAGTCGACCGCGAAAATTTGATAGTAAAACCGTTTGGCCGGCGGTCAATTTTATGACAGAGCCAGCACGTGAAAAAAAGCTCGGCAGCCAAGCGACACAATTACGCAACAAAATATTATGCCACCGATTCGGCAGCATGCGAAAACCTGGAGCACTGTAAACAATTCGGAGTTCATAAAAGGCCGTGGGCGCGGATCCGATCTCCGAACATCGTGCACTCGTTGAAACAATTCAAGTCCAGTCACACTGAAATAAATGAGGAAGTGATGGGCACGTCCATTGAGACGAGGAGAGTCCGCCGGGGAGACGAGCTCGGATACGCGTACATAACACTGTCGATGACATTATTTAAACAGGTGGAAAATCGTGTATATAAATTTTTCACGATTGCATTAAAACATTGAAAATCAAACGCGAACGTAAATACATATATTCGCCGTCTCCAACGAGATATTCGTGAGATTCGTTATTTATAAGCGGACGTATTTTTATTCAAACAAACATCGTTTATTAAAAAATATATATAAATATATTTAAACTCGAAACGCGAAACTATGGCCAATTAAATTAATCGCTGCACGAGAGACGTTCCGATTTATTTATATATAAATATATATTTATATAAGTTAAACATTGCGTAATTTAAATAAAAATTGTATCGACGCACGATGGCAAAAGTCAACGACACTCGCAGTATTAATCTCGCAATTTATTAACATGACAATTATGAGCGATATACGTTACAGTAACGTACACAGAAAAAATAACATATAGATAAAGATATCCGAGCGTCGCGGGAAATATACCAATGTTATTATCGCCAATTGCGATAATGATTATTGGACCGTTTACCGCAATCGAACCGAAAAAAAAACAAATACATAATTACAAATCCTCGCGTTACGCAACGGAATGAATGGGATTACGAGGTGCGGTATTCGGCCTTGAACTTGATCATGATTGCGATTCGCATCCGAGTAGGCGACGACGACGGCAGGACAAGGCCGCCGCGTAATCCTGCACCGGCCAAACTCCGAAAATTTACCAACAAACATGATAAAATTCTCGCATAAATTTATTTATAGTAAACCGATAAAAAATTGAGAATCTCCGATGTCATTATTATTCAATGGCAATGCGCGGCACTGTGTCATCGGTGTGAAAAATTGAAATGCACATGGCGGGCGTTTGAATGAAACGCAACCGGGAAAATGCAATCAACTAAAGTCGCATTCGAATTTTAATATAAACACTTTTCCTTACCATGGCGGCGATAGTTATCCTGTGTGTTGTCACAAATGCAAACAAACGAATGCCGAATCGTCAGATTTTTTATTTGTTTTTCAAACAAATGAATATATCGGTGCAGTTTTGTTTTGAAGTGTTATGCAAGCGGGCGCGAGGGCGGCGACGCCGCGCGTGCAGAGGCCGCGCAGGTCTGGCGGCGAGTGGCGGCGAGTGGCGGAGGAGAGGCGGAGGAGCGGCGAGGGGCGGGGGTGGGGGGAGCGAGCGAAGTGACAACATCCGGCGGCGCGCCGGAGTGCATGTGCCGTGCCGTGCCGTGCTGTGCTGTGCGCTGTCGGAAAAGTGCAGGAAAACTCGCGTCAGTCGCGCGCCGACGCTTGGCGTCGTGCCGCCCGACCCGTCGACGTCTCGAAGCCATGATCCATCGAGACGAATCGACGGACGAACGTTGCGGACGGTCAGTGACGACGCCGACGATGACGACGTCGGAAAACCAAAGTACAATCCACGAAAGACGCTAATGACTAAAGCCGAATGAATTGCGACGGTTAGCCGAACATATTGGGACATTTTTACGGAAATCCCTCGACTTTAAAAAAAATTAGTAATCATATTCGTTAAGTAGTGGAGGTGAAGAGAAAAATTCCATATTTTACTGCGCAAGTCTGTTCGGGGCAGGTTTCTATATGCAACGCATTAAGCATCAGGAAATGTCAAAGATCAGAGGCAATATTGATTTGATAAATGAGCCTAAAAGTGGACGTCCCCGTGAAGTGGATGAACCAGCCCTGAAAGAAGATGCTGAAGAAAATCCGACTTTCAGTATTGAAGAATTATCGAATCAAGCCCAAGTCAACTCAAAAAAATGGGGGAGATTCAAAAAGAAGGCGTTTGGGTCCCCGATGCGTTGAGAGAATTTATGAGAGAAACAAGCACATGAGGCGCAGTGTCTGTGAGTTACCGAAGAGGAAAGAAGAGTCGCAACCATTTCTGCACAATTTAATCACTGAAGACGAGAAATGGATACTCTATTCAAACATAAGAAAAAGACTGCAACGGTTAGAGCGAGAACAAAGGGCAAGTTCGACCCCGAGAGCTGGATTACATCAGAAAAAAGTTGTGACCAATTAGAACGTTTACGTGTTGAGTTGAATGAAAAAAGGGCGCCTTTAGTGAGTAGAAACGAAAAAATGGATGCATTAGGTTTGACAGCTCTATGTCATCCAGCGTATTCTCCATCCGATTATCACCTTTTTCGCTCATTTGAGCATTATATACAAAATGAAATAAAATCGGCCCTTTCAGCCTTTTTCTATTCTAAATCTGCGTTTCATAAGAAAAGCATTTTCGATTTATCTAATAGATGGTAAAAGGTAATAGAAAATAATGGTAATTATTTTGTATAATTCAAATTTAATAAATGATAAAAAAATACGACATTACATTTGGGTCCTTCTAATGCCATTTGCCCTAACAGACGACATCGCTAAGAGCGTTTCGATTCAACGGTTACATCATAAAAACACACATACATCACATATGAATCTGTTTTCAAAAAAATATACGACATTGTTTGGAATATGACTTATGCCCGCATAGAGTAGAGCTGCTAGAATTTGAGAAAGATAGAGCACGAGACTAGAAAAGATAGATACACACTCTTCAGGCTCGGGGATGAAGGAGATAGACAAAATCCCTACTTCATTAATCAAAGAAATCTTTGGCAAATGGCCTCTAACCCAG
Organism: Philopotamus ludificatus; assembly: GCA_022495035.1. Lineage (NCBI taxonomy): Eukaryota > Metazoa > Arthropoda > Insecta > Trichoptera > Philopotamidae > Philopotamus > Philopotamus ludificatus. The sequence goes on along the minus strand of JAGXCT010037188.1, from coordinate 109,245 downwards.
TGCGGGTCTTTGCCAACCGGAGGGCATTACGCTATCTCCGCCGGTCCTGGGCATATTTCATCCACCTCCCGAGCAGTGGCGGATTGGGGCCTGATACTAATCACAATTCAGGTACCCAGAATATAATTATTTGTCCCTTCAAATTCAATTCGGAGGCGGCTTTATGTCAATCGAAGAAATGATAAACAATTTTTTTCGAAAATCTCATAAAATAACAAAAAAACGTCATAAAATAAATTGAAAACAGGAAGTGATGTAATCGTTACGAATAAAACCATAAAATAATCGACGTTTCTGCTATGTCTCGTTGAAAAGGGTGCGAAAGATATTAAAACTGCATAAACATCTGTATTTACTTACTAGATCCACTGCAGGTATATTATTTTTTTATTTTTTTCTAAAAATAGCAATTGATGCCCACTAAAATAGAGAAAAACCCGACAGATTTAACAAATTTCGAAATAAATAATAGTTCTATATACAGAAGACAAAAAAATAAGCGACGTTTCATTTAAATTTGGTGACTAAAATGATTGCATAACAATTACATAGTGTGGGAAAACAAGACGAGTGGTTGAGATAGAATCTCCTCTTCTAAAACATACGATAATAATAAAGATTCTAAGGGGATTGCTTTCAATAAACATCGCGCGTTAAAATAATTACAAAAACAGCAATGGAATTTTTTCGTTTCACAAGAAAACGAATCGTTTAGGAATTACCTAATAATAATATAATACCACAATTTCCTTTAACTATGCGCTTAATGCAGTATGAAACGTGCATAATTACATGTATCCGTAAACCGGATAATCCGAATAATATAAAAATAAGCCACATTTATACAACGAACGATCATCTGCAAATAAATCATTGCGGATCAGAGAACACAAATAGCATTGATCATGACACAACACGTTTTTTGATGTTTGGATGACATAATTTGGCCATCATTTGAAAGCTGAGCCTTATTATTTTCAGTTTACATAATGCATGCTATTCAGTCATGATGTTGACTTAAATTCCGCGGGCATTCATTAGCAGATATATTCAACTATAATTAATTTTAACATGATAAATCGAAATTTGCAATTAATCATAATATACTCAATCGTAAAAAAAATATTATCGTATTTTTTGTCGAACATCCTGTTGGAAAATTAAATGAAAATGTATGCGATGCATTTTTATTCATCAAGTGAAAATCCTTTGCATAAATTCGATTAGCGAGCAAAATGGAAGAGAAAAATATTCAATTAAAATACAATTCATGTTTACAATGTTTTCATACAATAAAAAAAATGCTGGGAGGGAGATTGCACTGCGAAATGATCTTTCCTTGCAAGACCCATGGGACGCCCGCCGAGGACGTCGAGATCGAACCGAGATCAGATTGAAATCTATCCCCACGAAGAATCTACCGAAGAGCAAACGAAAAAAAAGCCACGAGTTGATAAAAAAAAGGCGATTCCATTCGTAGAAACGTGGTATTACGTCGAGCACGTGATTGATTCGAATTATGGTCCGATAAGTTTGACAACCGAATTGCACAAGCGATTTAATATGTGAGGTAATCGAACGAAAGAGAAACTGTACCGAGTGAACTTGAGACACAATCTGGACCGGATCCAAACCAATGCTAACGGTTCATACTCGCAAATTATAGTATTTTTGATACAAACAAAGTAACAATTGTTGCAATCGATGCGTAGCTAAACAAAGAAAACTTTCACATTGCCAAGAAAAAAAATAAAAATGCATTATTTACGACATTATTTTAATTTGGGTTTCAATTGGGAGATATCGGATCCAAAAATTTTATCCGAAATAAATGGTAAAACTATAAATACTAAAAATAAAATAAACAAAAATCTCTGGCTGACGAGGAAATTGTGATAAAATGATGGAATTCTCTAATGTTCCTTGATAGCCTTCAATTTTTTAACCTAGCCGCGCACGATGATGTCTATTTGGGACCCCAAGTTCTAGTTTTCCTTGAATAACTCTTTTAATATAAATCCTATACGTCACAAACTTTTTGTATAACTCTAAAAAAGTCTAAAGAATAAATGTTATAAATAATTATTGTCTTCGATTATTTGCAATTGCAAAAAATACTAAAAACAACAATATTCGATGCTGTTGCCACGGGCGCGATGTGTTTTCTCGTCGCATCCGCTACGAATTGCCGAGTGCGATTGACACGTGCTGCGAGAGTACAGTATGCGGCGGAACATCACCAAATGTGCGTGTCATTTGCACGTCATATTGATTAGATAAAAAATCTAAAATATCGACCAAAGTATGAAGCATATCATGAATAACTATTTTTATTCTTCGAATAATCCATTTCTTAGCATTTTAAGTCAAGATATTGATTAAAATTTCATCAACATTTTGACATGAAATGTTTGCGGTATCTGAGATACTCTATACAGACGACGCTGTTGTTTTCGAGCCACTGTGACGGATGAGTTAAACAGAATCGTGTCACAGATATCCGAAATATATTACTATAGCGTCGAGACAGCAATACAAAATTTGGGGTTAGGTTTTTTAAATGTATTTTATATATTGAACGAAATCAATATGTCATTTTACTTAATTCAGCTTTAGTAGAAAACGGCGATTTAGTATTAAGCACTATAGGAGGGTTGACTGTAGTCTTTATTTGTTTTTTATTCCTTGGGATTTGGCTCAAATAACTATTTTAGCGGAGTCTACTGCACATCCAAGTGTTAACATTCAAGATTCAGATAAATTGGCGGCAAATTACACGTAGACGTGATCAATTATTAATCAATTAGTAGCAGTACAAAGAATTATGTAATTGATCCTCGACATTCGATAAGAGCAATGTGCAAAAATGCATACAAGGCCGACGCATTGGATCATTTGACGAAGCATACTTGGCACATATTACAAAAGATGACCGAAAGAAAAATTACGAACGCTTTATTTCGACGAAATCCGAGACAAATCTAAATTTATTTATCGGGATAAAATTGGGTATGAGTGACGACGTCGTGCAATTTGTAGCTCGATCGTTTTTCTTCGGATCCTCGGCGTTTCATTCATAAAAGCAGTTCGCGAAACCAGTTCGAGGATCGCGTAGTGATCAGAAGCGGCGTAAGAAGAATTCCGACATGGATGTCGCGTCTCTAATTGCGACCGCGCTTTTGCAGAAGAGTTGCTCCAGTGTCTATCCTATTTTCGACCAGGACACACTTGTTGCTACGCAACAGACGAAGCAGCGGAGACCCGCAGACCACAACACGCCGCGGATCGTTGACCTCTTCCTCTCTTGCAGAGTGCGACGCGTGTGTTTTGGCTGCACTTCAAAAAAAAAATGTTTGCACAGCGAAAAAAGGCAGAGATCCGATGCATCGAATATTGCAGATATTCGGACGCACTGTTAAAAAATCACGTTCAATGATGTTACACGGCCAATTTGGCGAGTGGCCGTTGACATAAAATGCAGAAATAAACTTCCTGCATTCCCGTATTCAACGTCAATCACTCATCGTCGCGGTTGTAACCTTGACAATATGAACGCGGTTTTATTGGCACATTTTGTTGCCGCACAAATTGGAGCATGCTATGGCCGCGGCGAAGGTGCGAACGAATGTTGAACAAAAAGAGCAAGAAAAGCGGCTCTCCGACGTCGATCAACGGACAAGAGATTGCATACAACTGATCCCATTATCGTGAAGCGGCCGTGCATCGCGAAAGGGGGAGAAAGGTCCATTTTTATTTTTGAAGATAAAAAAAATAGCACCAGACTACGTTTCGTTCGTTTATTTTTAATATCAACTGTCTACGGTTTTTATTGCATTTTTTCGGCGATCCAATTACACGAACAGATCGTCTCAACACAGCGGTGCGGCGGGATCGAGATTAAAAATGTGCCGGGGGATGGTCGAAAATTTGCAAATAAAATATTTATCGCTCAGGAAAAGTCTCGCGAACGAAAGGCGACGTCGCGTTTCGTTGCCGAAAAAAAAAATACGATATTAATCATCATACACAACACGCCAAACAATGAAGACAAATTGGAACTGCAGAAGCTCGGGGGGCATGTAACAAATGATGAAAGTTGGTCACGTACTATTATGACATGACAGAGTGTAATGACACCGGACAAAAGTGAGCACAATTAAGGAAATTCCATTGTTAATAAGTCTTCACCCGACTGTCCACAATTATTATTACGCGGATCAATACGCGGAGCCGATCGTTTCGGATCGAGAGCTTTAATTGTAAAGCGAATATCGATCGGGTTCTCTTCGACGTCGTTAGGTTATCTACTTTAAAACTAATCGTTCGCGGAGTATGATTAAAATAGTATTATCCGACCGGGAACGTTTTCGCGAGTAATGCAAAAAGCTGGGAGCGATTCCTGCTCGATTTCCCGCCCGCATCCGAACCCCATGACCATGATTTATTGCGATTTTGAAGAATGCAGAACAAAATTTTTAGTATGTATTGTGTCGAGAGGTATGCGAGGCATATTTCCATTTTTGCAAAGAAACAACAATGAACCCGCCAGTACGATATAGTTGAGCTTTGACAGCGGCGCATTGCGATCGTTGTACAAGTACACTCGAGTACTTTTTTCTCTCTGTGCGTCACTGTACGTATTTGAAATGATTATATCAATACCGCGGTATTTACTTGAGATGATATTGATACAACATAAGATATCATCGAAGATCTAGAAAACGATAGCGAAACAGAAAAACATTTGTTCCCCTCCCTTGATAAATAACAATTCGAGCAGATAAAAAAAATATGTATTTCTTTCAGTTCTATCCAGAGGTGGCACGTTCATATAAACTGCGGAGCTGCAGCACCCCCTAGCAAATTGAGGAAAAATATATTTTATAAATATAAATTAAATTTATATTTAGTGTAACACCTCGGGATGTAGAGCAAGAGCGTCGTTTGCTCGTCAGCGCTACTAGCGTTGCATATTGGATGGATGCGGGGCGACAGCGGGGTGGGGGGTCTCGTCGCTAAGCACTGTGTTGACTTGCACCGTCCATACCGAGTCACTTTTGAAATATACTTTTTTCAATTATTAATCTTTCGCAGCACCCTTAAATATCTTACAGACGAGCCGCCACTGATTCTATATATGAACATTAGAAAAATGACGTATTTTGCATAGTCATTTTTGACCTTGAGTTGTGTTTCAATCTTTGGTCCTACAAATGTATTCATCAATTGACATTTTAGTGAAAACATTTTTTTTCGAACGTGCATTACATTATGGTCAAGAGTTAAATACCTAACAAATAATTTATGCATGTTGTACGAGTACTGTCGAAAGAATAATGCAACAACTGCAAATAAAAACATTTGCAACACATTTAAAGAATGGTCAACCGTTCGACAATACCAAAGTTATAATTAGATACAGTTTCCAAGAGTTGGTTGCAACTTCCGGGTTGTATTCCTTATTAACTATACGACTTGGTGACAAAACACTCATGTTTTACTGTGCCATTAAAATTAAAGTAACAATAAACAGAAACTACACATTTTAATCTATTTTATTTTTTAGCTTTTTCGTTCTAAGCTCTTTAGAAAGCACTCAATATGACGATTAAGTCTTAGTCACGATGTCATATCTATATAACAAAGTTTCATCACCAGTTATGAGTTTGAGTAGTTCTGAATCATCGTTGGTAAGTCAGCAACCTCTATCTGCTTCTTCATATGCCTTTTCCGTCTTTAGAGGAAGGCGATCTATTCGATATTGCACTCTAGGAAAAAATGACCGATATTGAGGGGTTAAGACATTAAATCGATTCTATGGCTTATGGGTAATTTGTATATTATATCGATAAGTTAGTACTTGGATAGATGTTCGATGAAAACTATGAATCCAGGGAATTCTTTATACCACTGACCAGAGGGTGTGAAAGCTGAAGAGACCCATTACCTCCGCATGTTTTATAAAAATATTTATGTAACTAGTTTGGTGCGATGGAATTAATTAATTGTTCCTTCTGGAATATGGCTCCAGAAGAACGCTACGCGCCAAAATTCGGCAATGCTTCATACATCAGAAGCAGGGTCCCATAGTTTGAGATTTATAGAATAGACGAGTGACCTAATCAGTGCCATGGATCAAAGCAAAGAAGGGCGTCGCTTCCCCGACGGAGACCCCTGGTTCTATATAGGAAGGCCACGGCGAAGTTATAGTTTATATACATATATATGCCCCAGAGTTTTAGATTCAGTTGAAGATCGTTACCCATGTAAGAAGGCGATAGCCATTTTACACATGTCGTACCATTGCGTGCCCAACGCTTGGTGGCCGATGATACAGCGTGTGTACCATAAGCCGCCGATGGTTAGCGGCCGATGATACGAACGTTTGTACCACGTTTTTGTCAACTATTATTGGTCGCTAGCACTACTCGTGTGTACTATTTTATATTTTTATTATTATCAGACGTTTTCAACGGCTCATTTTTTTTTATTTATTAGCAAATTAAACTTTGCTCACATATGAATACTTTGCGAATATATATATATGACGGTAACAATTAAAAGTATATTTTACGAATTGAGGCGTGCATCGAATATCGCGTTTCGTTGAGGACCGGATGAAGCTAATGAGCCGTAATTTATAAGTCGCACCCTTAGGGTCCTAAGGGTCGAAAAGGCGGTGCAATTCTGAAGCGAGCATTTTTTTGAAAGATCGATTGATCGCTGGAAAAACATATTGAGTACATATGTTCATACAAAGGGTGTTGTACAGATATCCCAGAGACATCTAGGCCTCTGATGAAGTTCGCCTAGATATATGCCCGGCCGCCATAGTGTTAATAATCCCCTCTTCGATGTATTAATTGTTAAGAAGTAAAATACTGTAATCCTCGGGTCGGCCAGGCCGATTCGTCTGCGGTATTAGTGATTAACAAAGACGCTGTCTCAATGAATTTGCGTCCATCGTTATATTTATATCGAATTCCAAGAGGCTCCCACGTAACAAAATAATATAAATCGCAATCCAACTGAAATAATATTAAAAAAATAACCAGTGTCGTAGTTTGACACTGGGGGGGGGGTTTAATCTTTTGGTCCATTTTTATGCATTTTTGAGACAGTTAGTGTTGGATGCATGGTAGAGAGACTCGACTGTGCGCCGACCGTTGGCCAGATCGATTCAGAAACTTGTGACGAGACATGTGACGCATTAACGCTCGTTTGTGGAGCAAGCGGCATGCGACGGGAGTCCTGGGTCCCGAACCGAATGACGCTCAATTGCATAAACGACCATTTGATTGAAGCTGTCGGACGATACTAGCGTGTTTGCATGTCTGTGTGTGTGTGCACGCGCGAAAAAATAGTTTAATCAATTCGCAGTGCGTACACGTTCGGAGCGACCCAATGTCAAGGTCCTGGACCGTCAATGAACTCTAATCGAATTTTTGGGGATCCAAACAAAGTTCCCGTACCGTCGAACCACGTGGCCCCACCGCCGCTAAATCAAGACCAACAAGTCTCGTTTGTCCCGATGCAGCCGGAATGCAAACGTGGAATTGGCAACCGGGTCCGCGGCGCGAGCCAACGATTCGTCAAATAAAACGCGCTAAACCCAACACGCTGTGACATAACAGCAGATAAAGACACAAATCATACGAACGACAATATAACCCCATCATGAACTATTGAGAAAAACAACGCCGATTAAGCGGCATCATCTCCCGAGATAATTTTTTATCGCGCTATAAAATGAAACGAAGAATAGAAATAAAAATATATATAAAACAATAGCTAGAGACTCTATTCCCGGTAATAAATAAGAGCGCAAAGCCACATTACCGCAAACAAGCAGACGTACAAGAACAATTTCATAAGACACGTCCCTGTTAATATCTGGACACCATCTATCACGGGATAAATCACTGGCGGATCTTAAACGTAGAAATAGTGGTATTCGCCATTGTGTCCTAAATAAACCAGGGTGCGAAATGAGGTCGTAGTACGACCCCGACCGCTATTGCAGAAACGGGTCGAGTCGGGAATAATAAGGGCAACCCTTGCATAAGTGCATTGTTTTGACAAACCGCATTACATACACACGCGATCAGATCAAAAACTCTCAATAAAACCGCCATTATACAATGTCCAATAACGGCATATGACCAAAGTTGTCCGACATAAACTTTTCGCATTGGATACGTGACGTCTGCGGTGAAAAATTACATTTGTTCGGCGACAGATGTAACGTCAAATTAATATAAAAACTAATTATGTATTAATATATTTATTAATTAAACAGGTTTACTTACCGGTTTTTGTGACATAAAAATATCCGAAGAAAATCACAGTCGATTGTTAACAAAAAATCGCGATACGACGAGGTAAAAACCGAACGAACAATTGAAAATATGAATCCTACCTTATGACGTAATTCACACACACCACGCTGACCGGTTTCAGTTGTTTGTCGAGCATCAGCGTGGCCTGGGTGAGCACCCAGGCGTATCCTCCGGATTTTGCCAGGAAGCGATAGCGTCCGGTTTCGCACTGTCCTTTGGAGAACACTGAAACAACAAGAAACGCCAATATAATCTCACAACAATAATATAATGCGATCGAGTCTCTCTGATAATTATTGAAAAAAAAAAACAATACAAAAATATTTATATAAAAACATAAATTACTAAGAAAAATTCTAAATATGTATTTTTGTAGGGCAACATTCAACATTATTAAAAAAAACTATTACTGAAAATTACAATGTCTTCCAGAATTATTTTGTAAATTTTCAATGCCCATTTTGTAAAAAAATTGTGGTTTCAAATTAAAATATTGATTAAGATGACCTTTAACATTGGTCATATTTTTTTCTTGAGTGCTCAATTTATCTAAAAAAAGATGGTACTCTAATGGAGCAAGGTCTGCTGGTGAATACGACTGGTGTAATAAAACTCTCCAGTTCAGCTCTTGGATTTTTCGGCTTATTAGGGCGTAAATTGTCCTGTTGAAGTACAGTAAACCCACCTATAACGTACATTCCTATAACGTCCCCCCTATAACGTTTGCGGCAGTTTTTTCCCTATAACGTCAAAACCCCCCACCCCTATAACGTACATATTTTAAAACACTAAATAAAATTTTCATAAAAATATTTTATAATTTTATAAAATTAACTAATAAAATGTCGTGTTGACCTTCCCTGCCCGCAAGTTGCGGGAAGATTACGTCAGCCAAAATACTAAAGGATATCGCTCATCGCGCGAGTCAAGTCATTTGCGCTGGTAAACAAGTAAAAATGTAAAAAAAAAGAAAAATTAAAATGTTTGATGTACTGATCTCCTCAAATCAAAAAATAAAATTACCCCCCTATAACGTGGAACCTATCTGGACGTTATAGAAGGGTTTACTGTATTACTCTACATCGGTTGGCTAAATTCGAACGTTTTTAATTAAACTTCAGATCAAATCTCACCAATTATCAACAATACTATGCACAAAAGAACCTTGCATAAGATTAATCCTAGTTTCGGGGTCGGAATGAGTGTTTATTTTTTAAAACCTAATTTTTTCGACTAACGTTGTGGTACACTTATCCATTTCTCGTTGTCGTGATAATAAAGAACTACGCTTCTTTGTTAGGGGGGAATAGTTCCTGCGGCATCAAAATACCTATCCTATTCAATTTTCCGATCTGATATCAAAAAAACTGCATAGTAGACAATGAAGATCTAAGTTTCTGACATAATTTGTCGAAGGTTTAGATAGGATGGAAATTAACCAGAGATTTTACTTTGTCTTCATCAAAATATGACCGACGTCCACTTCTAGGTAGAATTAAAGATTTCGAAATCAGAAATGACATCACTTAACTTTTATAAATTCTTCATAAATGTTGTTAATAGTTTCCGTGCCCTTAATTTCATATAGTTTTTAAAAAACAATATGGCGTGACGTATTTTTTCGTCGTCGATTTAGATCTTACATTATACACTTGATAAAAAAAATATGTACGTAAATTAAAGCTAACAAATAGTTCTTTAAAAAAATATCTCAAAAAAATTGTGCCTCCGTGTATACACACTAATGGAGTAATTCTTTGCCCTAATTCGCCTAATATATAAAATACAAATTAACTCAAAATCGCATATAAAGCGTAAGATAATACAAAAATTAAGAATGTATCAAAATTCCTTCAAAATCTAAAAAAATAAATTAGGCATATTGCCAGAAGTAGTTAAACGTGACAATTTAATTCCAACAAGAGTTAAGAATATAATATTCGAAGTTTAACGACTGCACTAGTATAAAGATTTAAGAATGTATTCGTTGATCGAGAACAAAAATAAAGAGGACTTAATTACAACAGTAATTGAAACCAATAAATCGTATCTTGAAGATGATTGATATCAGTGTTATGGATGATTCTGACAAACCAAGAGAATTCATTTTAACAAATATTACTGAAGTTCTACAATTGGCCAATAAATTTTAAATATAGAATGTTTCAGTGAGATTTAAAAGTTATTTGTCGGTCAGTATCGAGAAATATACAAGGATTTGCAAAAAAATAAAACTATCTAGTGGCCAATTCTAAAAAGAAACAAACAACTGATTAGATTAGAATACTGCAGCGACGAAGAGTTATTATTTAGTATTATTATGTAATAATATTTTTTTTATATTGATATACGAGAATATATATATTTGATAATTGTGTTTGTTGTTTTACGCGATTTTTTTTGTAGAATATTCCCTAATTTTGTATGGAGTTCTAAGTCAATTTATGCGGATTTTTAAATAATGTAACCATGTTTTATTTTTAAATGTGTCCTATACGTCGATTTATGAGAATTTTTATGGAACCTACCCACTACACAAATTGAAAAAAAATATTATAATCGTGCCATGTTACAATAATGAATTTGCAAATGCAAAAAAGTACCTAAAACTCGATTTACTTAAGAAATTTATGAGTACTAGTTGTTCCCATGAATTAAATAAAAACATACTTATTTAAATGACTTTTAGACAGAGCTTCCATCATGTATTGATAGCGTGTGCGATGAATAAGCCTTCGTCACGCCGGCGTGACCATAGCGCTTGAAAGGATAAAATAATATACACCGCGTAATAAAATCGCGTTATTTCAAAAATACTGCATAATAAAACAAAGGAGCAATGCAATTTTATACAGAACTTAAGTGAATATGTAATTGAAGAAAAGACTTATTATCCAAATCTTTAAAAAAAAACTGCCAGTGGCTTCAGGACAGTAAAAGATCGAGTGACAATATTAGTATGCAATTACATATCCGGTGATCGAATTATGAAACCATTACTGAACAACCAAAGCCCCAGATCATTGAAGCGTATAAACAAGGAACATATTCCTGTATATTGTAGAACTGACAAGGAAGCTTGGATAACGACATCAATTATTTATATAATGATAAAACATTATATTCCTCTAATACAGGATTTTCACTTCAAATTAAACCTTTTGCATTTCAATGTTTCCTTTAAATGTCAAATGGTTAATTTGATTTGGAAAAGGGTTAATCTGAAATATAAAAGGGTGAGTTTGAAGTGAAAAACGTGTATCATGGTTTTTTTGGAACACATCCCTACAAATTGAATGAGTACCAATTCTTTTTTACGCGGTTTTTATTTACGCAGCATTTTGGTGGAACGTACATACCGCGCAAATCGAGGGATATGTCTATTTTCTTATAATTATTAAGAAATCGTTGAGAATTACTTATTTATTTGAGATTATTATTCATTCTTCTAAAGAGTTATTTTAGTTTTATGCTATTCCACTCCGTTAGCCTTACATATTGGCTCAACAAAATTGTTTAGCAAACAACTGGACCAATTTTGTTTTACCTAATTTTAAAATATAATGTCTTTTATTGAATCCGATATCATTTATAAACAAATTGTAAAGAGTTGTAACTCATAGATATGACTAAAACGGGACAGAATGAAAAGCGTTAAAAAAAATCCCCATTCATTCTTTGAATGAAAACTGAAATTCGTATAGAATATGAGGTCATTTGTTTAATTTTGTATAAAAATGTTAACATCATTACATTATGTAATGTATATAATTTATATCCGGGGATAGTGTATAATTCACGTGGTCCCCACCGCCATTTTATCTGAGACACTAAAACAAGCGTAAAAAGAAATGATGAACGACTCGTCGTTGAAATTGGTTGATGGCAAAAAAGGAGAACGTACAGCTTTATACACGGGTGTTATCTCTTGCGAAATTCCTGTGTGAATCATGGCCGGCCATTCCCCATTGTAATTTTTAAGAACCTCGCCGAGAATTGTTATTATATTTTGAATCGTGTGTCTATGGCGAGGGGGATTTACTACGGCGTTTGCTCCGCGCAGACGGGGGCGAAATAAAACATGAAAGCGCGCGGCATAAATTTTTAATAAGAATTTCCCGCGGCGAGTTTTCCGCCATCAACAACGTATCGATGCTGATATTGCAAAACGTGCCATGCCAAAATATGGACGCGGTTAACGAGTGGGACAAACGACCCCCATCAAACCGTGTATACTCGAATTACACTATACTTGTAGATAACACGGATAACAATACATCGCGTACGTTACAGCTGAATTTTCATAAAATATCTCGATAAAAAAATCATCGATATATGCTCTTATACATGTTTCTAGAAGTTTCGTGACAGTTATCATGAATTCGAATAACAAAGGTGCATATATAAAAAAATTACGTATCTTAATATTAAAAATGATAATTATGTCTCATTATTTATATATTAATTAATATTAAAATATAGATAATTAAAATGATTTATGAATGCAATAAATTATTGAAAAATAATATATCAATACAAGATAATCAGAATTTATATGTTTCTCGAATTTTATGTATGATTATCATGTTTTTTGTTGCATTTGTACACTTGTCCCTGACGTATCATGACATTGGTTGCCATGTTGGACTTTATTATTGGCTGTAGAAATGATTTCATGCGTTTTGGTGTGCTCGGTGATTTTTTTACTTGTAGAAAAATGTAAAATTTGGAATGTATTTTTGATCAAAATGGACCTCCGTATTCGCCGGACTTACCCCTTTTAATTTTTGCATATTTTTTTAAAAGCAAAACTATAAAAAAAATATTTCTGCATTAGCTTGTCCCGATTACCTATCATTTCTTTTTTTTTAACATCATTACTGGTTTTACTTTAATTAGCTTTAATTAGCTTTAATTTGCTTTAATTTTCTGTTCATTTTTTTCAACAACTTCTGTGTAAACTTAACGAATTTTGGATCGTTTGGATCAGAAAATTATTCATATCTTTCATCTTCAGAAATCATTGCTGGTATCCAAACCTTCACAATTCACGATTTACCTTTAACGTTATCTTTGAGTCCTTTGAACGAATAGATTTATTTTAATCGTGGCAAGATGTAATAACATATTTTAACTTCAGGGTTACTTGCAAATTCTAGCTATATGACTAGATTCATTTATTTTTACACTGAAATCCGATGTTATATTTGTAGCATTATTTCCAGTTGTTTCTAAAACTAAAACAGATTTAAAATCAGGACGTTTGGCCAATATTGAGAAAATAAAGGCAGAATCGCTAAAGAAACTAAACGCATAAACACGTAAAAAAACCAACGAGCAATGCAATTTTTACCAAAATTTAAGGGAATAATTAAAGAAAAATATATACACCTGACCAGTTGTTAAATGCCGACGAAACTGGATTATACTAAAATAATATGCCTAACAGGACTTATTTAACCAAATCCCAAAAAAAAAAACTGTTAGTAGCTTCAAGACAGTAAAAGATCGAGTGACGATATTATCATGTGATCGAATTAAGAAACCATTGATGATCAACCAAGCTCTCCAGCCAAGATCATTGAAGGGTATGAACCTGGCCTATATTCCTGTAGATTTGAGGGCTAATGAGAAAGCCTGGATGACATATTTTTTTAAATATTTAAAAACACAACATTAAAATCATGGCCAGAAATAGTTAGTGGTAGTAATACCATGATATTGAGGAATGATTCAGCAAAGATGATCTAGGACTCATATGGTTTGATATCCCGAAATTGAAATCAAATTTTAACGAAGTTATTACACAGAAAGGTGGAAAATATGGTCCTAAATACTCAGTATTGAGCGCGTTTTAAAGATTCAATGAGAAATAAAATGAATTTACATGCAATTTAAGGGAATTTATAAAGAGTGGCTTGAAACCAAGGAATCAAAACTTTGTAATATTTCCTCTGATAATGATAGCGACTTCGAACCAACTATAAGAAGAAAACTTTTTACGCGTTTTTTTTTGGAACGCATCCCTACATTTTGTATGAGATCCAAGTACAGTTAAACCCCCACTAACACTAAAATCGGGACAGTGTAATTTGGAGTCGTGTAATTGGGGGAGTGAAGCCGTCCGGCTGTGTGCGTATTAGCCTGGCACGTGTTGAATACACAGACGCTAGCCAACGTTTGCTGTATGTGAATGCGACCGCGCAATTGGGGGATTTGCGGCGAATATTTCAACTCAACGCGTAATTCGGAGTAGTGTAATTGGGAGTTTCACTGTATATTTTACGCGGCTTTTTTATTTCCGAGTACGGATTCATGATTGTATGAGCTCCATTACTTTTTTGCGCGGTTTTATTGGAAATCGAGGGATAGGTGTATTGATAAAAAAAAATAAGAAATCTAAGCGCATTTTTTTTTATAAAACCACTTATGTACATTTTAGAGATTATTTTTAATTAATAACACAGGGTTTTTGGAAAAAATGAGAATAGCAATTGGCAGAGAGAGGAGAAACTTTAATTATTTTTTGGCTACTTAGATTTATCTCCTATTTGAGTAAATTAATACAGAGGGAAATTATACCAAATATACATATAAATAAATAGTACGCACGATTTCGTAGAAACAATTTACTTTAGCTTAAAAAAAGGTTACCGATTTAGATATAGAGAAAAAAAACTAGAAACTTTGTGAGAATTAGGCGAAAAATCCCTCGATTGAACATTATCAATATTAAATATAATTGTCAACAAACAAAGATTAATAAATATTTTTAAAAACCAGATATCTAATGATTCCAACGGCTAATAGATATTAATTACTGTAATCGATCATATTTTATCAAATATTTTCAAGTGACATACGCCAAATTCGATTTTTCGATTGTTGCCAATAATGTTATTTCGTATATAAAAAAAAATGCTAGGAAGTCGTTTCGTTGCGAGCTGAGAGTCGAACGCAACACCAAACGAGAGACTGCACTTATGGAGTGGGGAAGGAACAGTCTAAAATCATGGGACGGCTTTAAGGTCTCAGCGATACCAGATACGGTATAGCCAGGATAGACGAGAACGAGCTGCAGCCAGACCGGGGGGCGCGGAGGTTGATGCACCTCCGGCGAGGGCCAACGGCCTTCTGTTTAAATTTTTACCCCCGGCGTGGAGCAATGTAACCCCCGAACGGCGGCGGAACCCTGCTCGCCACCCATTTACGTAACGGCTCTCCGTTGTCGCACATACACTTGCGCAACAAATTCTTTGACGTAACCCTGCCACCGGGAGGTGGACGACGGAGGGGTGGCGAGACGACGAGGAACGGTCCGCGATGCAAGTGCGCGATTAGGATTTTTCGCCACCGGACCCCTCCCGCGATGATACAATATGTATGCGGGCGTTGTCCACGTGCCACATTTACGAATTCAGCAAAACACTAATTCCCCGTCTCCGCAATTCCAAACATGCTTTTGAGAATGAATTCGAGTAGACCGCAACGGCTTTTGTGAACCGCGCACTGTGTTACGGACTCGTAAAATAGCGGATGAGTATAGAATTACGTATTCATAAATAGAGAAGAATACAACGGCACACGTGCGAAAATAGGGATTCCTTGCATTTCCGCGAAATGTCAGCGGGACGCCAGAATTAGAAGCGATTTTTAACGAAATGCAGTTTCGTCCCAATCCATTTCAACGCCAAGATAAAAGCATAGTAACGTCATATGTGCTTAAAATATATTAACAATACAGAACTGGAACACGTGAAATGAAATCTCTAAACGTTGAAAGAAAATACTATTTAAAATGAGGGGGTAGTAAATGTAGAAATAAATAGTGAGACGATAGAGAAGTTCATCGAATACCGTAAATATTATGCATGTCGTATTAAGAATATTATGCTGAGCCTGTTTGTTTTATCACTTACTAGATCTGAAATGACCAATTAACAATAAAAATGAAAAACTTGGATATTATTAGAGTTATAACTAGTGGCGGTACGTGGGTAAAATATTTCGGGGTGCTACGGATGATTAAAAATGAAAAAAAAGTATATTTCAAAAATGACTCAACATGGACCGCCCGGGACTGCTAAGAGTCGCAGCGTAACACAGCGTTTAGCGACGAGACCCCCCCCCCACCCCGCTTCGCATCCATTCAATACATGACGCTGGTAGCGCTGACGAGCAGACAGCGCGTTTTTTTACACTGAGCGGCGTAACACTAAATATAAATTTAATATATATTTTTACGTATAGTACTAAAGCCACTGAGGAAAAATATATGTTTCCTCAATTTGCTTGGGGGTGCTGCAGCTCCGTAGTGTATATGGACGAGCCGCCCCTGAATACAACCCTTTGTCTCCGAAGAAACTTATTTTTTATTTATTGATTCTAATAACTACACTCAACAATTATGCTATTAATTGTTCTATGTAGTTGCACGTAAAACGTGCGAGTAATTAGTTGTACATGCCATCTCCTGCACGCATACTCTAAGTTCGCCCCTACTGCCTTGTGACAATCATCGACGTGAAAAATAATGACTTGAATAAATAAGAAAATCCGTAATAACGGCAAAAAAAACATTTAATATAAAGTGGAATAGCATAGTAATTATCCACAACGAAATATTTTAACCTAATCAAACAATGACGAAGATGTTACAATTTTATTCAGTTATATTTTTTTAAAGAATAATTAATAATCCATAGGGTTCAAATAATAAAAGCTAAGTAAAGTAAAATCTTGATATATCATTGAATTTTGTACTACGAAAAATATCTCAGCAGTCCGAGTCGCAGAGCAACAGAGCGCTTAGTCGCGAGAAATCCCCCCCACCCCGCTGCCGCCCCCCATCAATTCAATACACGACGCTGATAGAGTTGAAGCTATAAATTTCCCCAATTTTCTTGAGGGTGCTGCAGCTCCGCAGTGTATATTGACGAGCCGCCCCTGTTTAGACATATATACCAAGTTGTCGAACCGTTATTATTTTCGATTTTGTTCCGGTTCAATTAACAAAAAAAATAATGGGTTTTTTGTTTAGCCCCATGTGATTTTTTTAAATATTTTTATTAGGGCTTCCAACAAAAAATGAATAAAAAACCAAGAGAAAAACCGGAGCTGAATTTGGTTAATTATATAATAAATATTGAATACAAATAAAAACTTAGAAAGACCGTTATTACGCTTTTATTTCCCGCAATTTACGCCTGAAATATTTGAATATGTTGGGAAAATCGATTATCACGGACACTTTTCCGCAGAACCCTTCGATGAAGAAGAGGTAAACTCGATCCATCCAATTTCAAGAAACCTATTTATAGCATCGAATATAAATTCCCAGAAATATGTATCAAACCGAGTTGCGAGATTTTCTTAACAAAAAATAAAAAAAAAAACAAATCTACAGTTTCCCGATAAATACGTTCTTATGTATTTATTTTTATTTGTGCATATAATAAAACGTATATGTTTTTAATAAAAAAAAGGGAAATTTACTTTGTTATGGACCTTTACCCGTACAAGTCTGTTATGTTGAGGTTTTATTGTATTCTTAAAACATGATGATGCGCAAACATATGCTGCCAAGCTTACGATGGACAAAATCAATAATCTTTCCATATGTTTGGATATCATCATTTTCAGACGATGCAAAATTATTTAGATGAAAAAAAAATAGTGTTATGGTAAAGAGATTTATTTATATTTAAAATTCAAAACATTTCTGAACGATGGCCCAAGATCATATTCACATTATTGATTATAATTAATATATAAATTTTGTATTATTACGTAAAATGCTTACATATTACATAATAATACGAGGATATGGGTGCAAGAACCGGACTGGTGCCGACGTCCTTTGATCATCTCCGCAAAGGGTACATAGACCTCAAAATTCAGGGAACAAGTTGTACGTATTCCTTACGGCGGGGAGCTGGAGAGCGCTATGAGGAAATACAAACAGACTCTCACACGGCAGGTTGCATAATTGAAATTTAGATTGAATCTGATAAAAACAACCGCCGAAAAAAAAATACATACCGCAAAACTAAAAAGCGAATGCACGTTTACCCAGAATCACGTCGCACACAGTACCAAATCTGTAAATACATGGATACCTCCCCCGAGGGCAACTTTTGACCCGATTGTCGTGGCCGCAGTTTTGTATACGTGGAAATCAATCTTTGCGAACAGACATCACGAGACATATAATATTAACGCAGTGTACATATGTACATTTATAGTATGGACACGATGCAATATAAAAATTAGCATGCTAATACGACAATAAAGAACGCGGCTAAATGTGTGATTTGCTAGATTACACTGGGACTCGAGTTTTATTGGACACAGACGCTTTTTATGCTCATAATTAATTCGTTCATGCAACGTATGCTAATCGTAAAATATACATTTTCCACTCAAATTTGAATAAAAGTAACAAAAAAGACCATTTTTGTTAAGTTTATTCGATAATCGCGACGTGCGCTAGCGATACATCTCATTAAATAATTACGAAAACCGGTAAAATCAAGTGATATGTGATAACAGATTATCTAAATGGGTTTCATGGCACTAGTAAGATAGTGTGTCATAAAATATATTTTTCGTACATTCGGTTAGTGTCGCAAACACTGATTAAAATCAGATACAATGAGTATTGCTATACGAGGGTTTGATAATAAAAAAATACGCGGAATTTTCATTTATCTCGTAAAATCTTCATTTTGTCTCCTTTACCCCATTGCGATCCTTTCCTATGTCAACTAAAAATAATGCTAAAATTTCTTGAAAATATTATTTAATTTTTTAATAAACCAAAACTAGTCAAAAGGATTTATTTCTGATAATGCTCGAAATAATTATACATGTTTTTCTTCTGATAAGCAAATTCAATATGGAGTTTTTCGATTTACCTATTTCGGACCCCCAAGTTTTTCTCGAATAACTCTTTTAATATAAATCCTACATGTCACAAACCTTTTGTACATGTTTAAAAAAGTCTAGAAAATAAATATTATAAATAATCATTGACCTTTATTGCCTGCAATTGCGGAAAAAAAATAAAAAAAACAACAATATTCACTTCTGTTGCCGTGGGGGGTGATGATTTTTCTCGCTCGCATCCGGTACGATGTGGCAAGTGGAAATGAAACGTACTACTAGCGACTCGTGCCGCGAGAACTCGGCGGTGTGTCCTCAGTCTGCGGTGGAATATCGCCGAGTGTGTGTGTCATTTACGCGTCAGATGGATTAGTAGAAAATTTCAAAATATATATCAAAATATGAAGCATATTATGAATAACTATTTTTATTCTGAGAATAATCGACTTGAAATGCTTGGGGTCTATTTTCTATTATAACTCGACCCGCTTCAGACGACGCGGATGTTTTCGAAGCCATGTCCAACGAATACGGAGGTTTGGACACCGTAATTTTGTTTTTTTAGACAGTTGCAGGAGCTCATAGTACATTAAGTCGTTTAAATGAAAGAAAAATAGAATATTTTCTCAATCTTTGATCGTTGGAAAGCTTCCATTAAGACTATGGGATCTTTTGGGCAGATCTGGACCTCCATTCACTACTATGCTTGGCATGAGCCAAATGATATGCCAAGCATTTTTTTTTCGACCTTTTCATTGATTGTTACATAGTATAACAAGTAAAAAATCATCGAACCAAAGGATACGAAAACTTTTCGAGGGCCAACAATACAGAAATCATCCAATATACAATCAACCCTCCTATAGCACTTCCTGATTAGCGTCTTGTGCGGTAGTCACTCATATAGTGTGTGAAAATATGCGAATGTAAAACGTCGATTGCGTTCATTTTACAAAATACAATAAAACAAATCTAGCCCCAAATTGTGTATGCAACTAGCCTTCTATAGAGTGGGTTTGTATAGTGTGGGCCCTATTACGGCGCTATAGAAGGGTTGAATTGCGCGCGCGAAACAAAACAGCCTGCGAAATTCAAAAAGTCTACGAATATCTTATGAAAATTCAGATTTGATGACATTTGTATTTACCATTTTCGTCAAAATATGATCGTATTGCCGTTTGTTCGCGGTTTTTATTGTCTATCGTCGCTGGTTCCGATCGTAAATGAGTAAATAAGCAAACACTGATAATCCACAATGGCCGAAATGTTAAAAATGCCGATAATCCGAGTCGCGGAGGTGGGCGCTCGCTCGATGGCCCCAAAAAGCGGTCGGTGCAACGGGCCCCCGTCCACGGCGGAAGTAATCGTCGGATGTGGGTTGTGGGGTTGTGGAGACGCGGAATAGGCGGGGGGCGGAGGGCGGGGGCGTCGACCCGGGGGCGCCGCCCTCTCCGCACAAAGGAAGGGCGATGCGCCCCCGCGCGGTCACCAGCCTCCGGCTATATGGGGCTGCAGTGCATCGCCACCAACCTGAAACAACTGGTCCGCTCCGTTCCCGGTTATGAAATCGGGAATGACGTCACGCGGCAAATATTCAAAACGATTACAGTCAACACGAGAAGGCAATTACACAAAGTAAAATAAGAATCACACGCGACACGACCCCCTTAATTTGGGGCGCCCGGTCACATCCGATCATACTTAGTTCGAAATAACGCGCGCCGTAAAACGTAGATAGAAAGTGAGAGCTTTCGATTATCGCGCAAAACTTTTATCGTACAAGTATGAAATAATCCCCGGAGTGCAATAAAGCCACTTGCCGTTTTATTTAAGCCGCAAATGCCGCGAAAATAGAACGAAAATCGATATCCGATAATGTGTTTTGTGTTGCTGAATAAATAATTGCGCAATCGCATGAATTATTCAGACGAAAATGTAATCGCCGATCCGGCAAGTTAAACCCGACTAATTTATATTCAATTTAATTACACATCTTCAGGATACGCTGATAGTTTGCGAATTTAATTACGCAAAGTTGGATGTAAAATTCATTGCATTCTCAACGAAACTTTTCAGAGATCGCGAAACAATAATTTATACGTCGCTCAATCACCAAAATTTATTTAAAATGCATTCACGTGTAATAAAATGAATATTCTCGTGATCAAAAGTCGCGAGATATTGAGGGCACAGGTGGCAAAGTTCCGTGACTAATGAACGTAAGGTATACAAATCTTGGCCAAGGAGAATGGGGCGATTGATGAACTTAACTCTAATAGATCATCTGAATAAATAAAAAAAAATAGTTTCATATTATTACGAAAGCGTATTCTAAAGACGTGCATCGTAAAAGATAACAATCCTCATCAGCAAACAGCGAAGCATAACACTCTCCTGAATAAGTGTACTAAGCTCGAAGATAAAGTTATTGAGTGTAAAGAATTCATAAAACGGATTGTCGTAAAATGTTATATACACATAAGCTCAATGCAACCATCCGACCCCTTAACATGCCTAAAATATAATAAAGCAATCGATATTACTTATAATACAATTTTTATACGATAAAAAAATTGATTAAAATTATAGCGACATCTAAATAATTGAAAATACGAGAAATTCTAATCGCTTGATTATCCCTGGATTAAATTATTAAGAAAGATTGTATTGTACGTAGCTGCACAATTAAAAATGTGGGTGTAATCATTTGTGATACTAAAAATATATGCAATAACGTAAATGCAGTGCCAAGGAATTTTCACTTTCCTGGCGCAGCTGCTGACATTATGACGTGGAAACTTACATTTTCCAAAGTTAGCGCTATAAAATTTGTATTTGTACACGGCGCCATAATTAAAAGCTAATTAATTGCAACCATGTACGCCGATTGATTAATAATCCTAAAAAATATTATTATAAAAAAATCATTTTACACGTTATTCTGTATTACAAATTTTGAATAATAATTTAAGGAGGTAATTATAGAAATTATTCGTATTTAGATAAACTGCATCAATGTGACATTAAAAAATCCATTGATAATATTCTAAATATGGATACAATGGAGCGTGATATCTCGGAGGAAATTACAAAAACATCGATCATAATACGGAGATTTCTTAAAAATGTATAAAGAAAAGAACAATTCTTAATGATCGATATTTATACTTTACTGAAATATGAATTAGATTAAACTATTATATAGTTTTCAATCAATAAATATGTAAACATTTTTAAATGTATACAAGTAACCCTTCTATAACACCGTATCCTACAATAGGGTGTCACTCAAACACACAAAAATTGAGAATCGTTTTTCTTGAATGTAGACCCATTCACTGAAAGCTGAAAATTCATAAGGGAGGTGCAAAATCGGTCATCTCCATAACACGAGTTCTACAACGAGCTTTTAACAAAAAAAGCAAACAAGTCAACATTACAGACATTTTAAAGAGGGCAGAAGACGCAAGTGATGAAAACGGTTCAAAGACGATATCCAACTGAAAACACGTTAACGTTTAATGGCATCGAGCAGTTCCAAAAAAATAAAAATATTAAATTCAGAGTTAATAAATTGAAAATAATTATATTTCGAATTATTTGACACATGTTATTTTTTTATCCCGTTTTCTGCCATGATCCCCATTTAGTAGTACTTGCTGGAATATTTTAACTGGCAACACAGTTACGTTCAAAAGAGTCTGTAGCGACATCTTCATAAAAAATAATTTGCAATAGTTTTATAAGATTAGAGTTATAAGTACTAGAAGTGAAAATTCAAAGGTAAATCGTCAAAAAATAAAAAAAAACTGACAGGTAACGGGTTAATATATTTAAAGTTGCTTGTATTGCGTTAACCAATTCTATTCCGTGGGCCAGACGTATTCGCCGAAAAGATTTTTTAGCAAACTTGTTAGCATTTTAAAAAAAAAATGTCTTTTATTGAATCGGATATCGGATCAAACCCTATAGATGCTTCTTATTAATTTTTTGAATGAATATCTCTTTTAATAAATTTGTAATAAAAGTATAATGAAATATAAGTAACTCACAGATTCAACTTAGAGTGGACAGAGTGAAAGGGTTAATAAGTTATCGGAACCTAAGCCCAATTTTCGCCCTGGCCCTGGGTTGCTCATCTAACATGGTTTCACATTAACGGCTTTAAACTTTAGTTATAGGAGAGTTATCTCAACTTAATTTTACAGTATTAGTATTATATTTGAAATAATTACATGAATTAATATTTTGAAGCCAATAACGGGACGGGGACAGTTCTTAAAGCGTAAAATGAATAAATTGATGTAAACTGTAAAAAATTCCTACAACATGTCGGCATATTGCAACAGTGTAATACAACTATCGTTTCCATATAACGCACTAAATAATAAAATACAGAAATTCGTCAAATTTGAAAATTAAATCGGCTCTAGTTGGCCATTAACGTTGCCTACAGCGTATATTTCACATTTTGCTTTTTTAAAAAAACACGTTTTTATATTAAAATTACTCGGAAAGTTAATGGATAAATGTAATTTAACGAAAGCGCTGTAGGCAATTTTATCAGGTTTATTTTATTAAAATTCTAAATTTTACAAGTATCTTTACACTTTCACTTTCATGTTTACTTTCCATAATTGAATAAAATTATGAATTTATTTATTCTGTATACAATATGCAATCGCATAACATATTTGATTAAATAGAACGTTTTTAAACAACAAATAATTTACACTTAATTGAAAAAAACATCATAAATCAATTAAATAAAACTTACGGCATTTAAAGTCTAGTGAAAGAACACGGCTATCGACAGAATGATGATACTCATAGACTGATTTTCCGTTGAGATCATCAGATTCATACCCAAGTATGTCGAGCATTCTAAAAAATAAAAAATAAAATGAAATATATCGAATATTAAGTATATAACCATATTAAAAATATAATCACAGAACAAATAATAACATTATGTAGTTTGTTTATTTCTTAAACGCTTTAATTTTGATAAATCTGTTTTGAAATTATCCTATAAATACCAAAAAACTAAAAAATATTTTATTTAATTTATTTTAAGTACCATATTCAAATAAATCTTATTATTTTTTAATTATAATCATAATATTTCAATTCTATTCAATTGAGGGAAAAAAATTCAGATATCAATCGTTAAAATATAAACAAGGATCATGTCTATTTTCTAAAATTATAAAAAAATAACTCACTTTTCATCGGCATACGTAAATTTCATATCGAGACTATGTTTCGAAAGAAAGGTTTTGCTATCTAACGGAACTTCAATATTAGAAGGATGAGGTATCGGTCTACCGATCGCGACTAACGAACAAATTTTCTTGGAGGGCTTCGAATCTTTGGAATCATTAGCATCCGATTCCTTTTTCTCATGATTAACTGCTTTAATACAATCAACGATTGTCGATCTTGAACCACATTCTTGTTTAACGACTGCTTTATCAGCAAGATTTTGTTTGTCGTTTGTTATGAGATGACCGATACAATGTATAACCTAAAATTAATAAAACGAGATATATTTACGGTTTCATTGTGAACTGAACATACATTATAATTAATAATGCAAATAAATTACCTTATAAGACGCTGACTTTATATTAACATTTCTTCCTTTGCTCGTAAGCGTGCATTTTAGTCGAATGAAAAACGATTTCGCCTTTTGGCTGCTCTGTTTATTGTGATTTTTTGCTGAAATCACATCACGTATTTCTTCGTGATCGCAGGGATGACTAAATTCATAAATACTCTGTCCCATCACATCCATCTGCAATCAATAAAATAAATATATTAGAGGTTCGATCGTAAAATTAAATAACTACGTAAATAAATGCGATAACATACCTGAGAAACTCCGAGATATTCGCTGACATTCTCGGATAAATATACTATATCTCCATCGGATGATATTACGAGGACAAAACCATCCAACGCCTTTAAATACGACAACTCTAAACTAATCGGTAAATCTTCGGCGACTTTCTCTGGCGCCGGTTTAATTTTTAAAGACATTTCTGAAACTAATAATAAAAAATACAGATGATTATTATACTTTATACATACATTTATTAGATGATGATAAGGATTTGAACTTACACAACTCCATAACACCACGAACTTTCAGATAGGATATCGCAAGTCGCATAACGGACGCTTTATCCAATTGATCGACATCTTCAGGCGAGAGGGGCAACGAACTACCCAACTCGGAAAATATTTCCGTTTCACGGCTACGCCTGCAACGCGCAGCATCTCGGGATTTCTCCTTCCTCTTCTCATTGTTCCTGTAATATAAAATAAATATATTATTAACGTGATGAACATAATAACGCAGACATTTATAATTAATTATCATCTACTGAGACAATATTATAGTTTATAAATATGCATCTGATTATCTCGGGACGGTTTTTGTTTACTATACTTTCATATTAAAATATTTCATATCTTGCGAGCAAGACGGTTATATTAAATTTTCATTTCTATAACAAATATAATTAAATTAAAAATATATGAGACACCGTTGAATGCTTATAGCGAATCTTGAAATCCTTCATATAAAAAAATATAAGCCATTAATTGAACGCAGAAACCTGTATTGGCCAAATTATGAATAAACATTTTAATACAAAACTGCATATTTGGACGTGTTTATGAATATTAATTATGAATAGCGCAGGCGGAATAAAATGTTCGGGCCGTTATTGAAGACGGAATCACTGACGGATTTAAGAATACTGTATTTTATCGATGCACACTGCATTTTCAGACAACCTTAACAATTTGCATGATTAAATTTAAATATTCAATGCCGCTTTTGAACGAGTGACGTTGTGCATAATTGTAAAATTCAACACATTTGGCGCAGCCGCTTATCGCATACGAAATCAATTTTGCAAACAAATATTATTTATAAATAAATAATAAAAATTAGTGTTACAATATAATAATTACATTTTTTTTTTCTTAAAACTACAGGTTTATTAATTGCCAAACTGGTGATGTAATTATATGTTTGCTTAAAAAATGTAATCAAATTTAAACATAAGACTGTTAAATAAATATTTGCAATATAATTAATATTAGTATTAAACACACAAATTAACATTAAGACCACGGTTGACTGACAACAGCAAAATTTTCAATCAATTTCGTCACTGAAAATATATATTAGAATTATTCGACATAATCGCAAAGATACATAAATCCCCAGCCTTGCGAATCAACGTTGGAAGGTCGAATAAAAATCGTGATATTAAAAAAAATATAACACAAATCTCGATCGATTACTCAATTGTACTTCACACTGATACGGATAATAAAATCAGAATTTTCCATTAAGCAGATATACGAAGAAATAATAATAAATATATTTTATTAATGCCATAATATGTGAGATTAAGGGATTAATTAAATAAAATCGAATAACGGTTACATAAAACTAAGATAATTAATCAATATTAAATCTTGTATACATACATATTTCGTCCTTGTTTTGTTTTTTTTCCGAGCATAGATACAAAATGACGATGCATTTTATGCAGCTCAGATAAAAACGGCGTTCATTGTATTTTAAAAAAATAAATAAATAGGCAAACTATCGCCTAAATAAAAATCATTTTAATAATCGAAATGATAAACGATAAGAAACTATTTTTATACGAAACCCTGGACATTATCAGTTTATCTGTATCACGAAACCACAGAGCAGACTGTCGTATTCATAGTTTCTATAGCATAATGAAACCGTGGCTATTCGATTAATGATCAATTACCATCGTAATTATGGAAAAATAATGATAATACATTTTTAATAGATCGTAAGCGCTAATGTAATATATACTGAGAAAATGCTAAATTAAGCATTTTTTTTTCAGAAGTCCCGTGCACGTCTATTCGTGTCTTAATTAGTGGAAAGCAACATAATTTAATTGTGCCAGCAAAAGTAAGTAGCATTAAATATTCGTACTTGAAAAAAAATCTCTTTTAAAAATATAATATGCGTCATATTGCCATCGAATGACAAATTTAAATAAAATAACAGCCTCAGTGTGCAACAGTATCTTCATTATTCATCTCCGCACACATGTGCGCAGCTATGTATGCGCACATGGCTTTGTTTACTATTTGCACAAAGATAACCGACCGATCGCACTTAAAAACGTTGCTAATCGCGAATTTATTATATATATATTTTTATTTTTTTACATTCCTAATAAATGATAAAAAATATGGATTTGCCGAGATTATAAAGAAGAGGATTAGGTGACGAGTGAAGATTCTGATTTGAGAGAACGTCCACGTTCAGTGCGTGAGAGATTAGAACCTTATCGCCGTGATCGATGAGCCAAAGTCGACGATGAAGAATAATTGAATAGAGCTAACGTGCACTGCTCTGCATTTATTTTGCAAAAATGCAGTTTTCAATTAGAATCAATGAAACGGACGGCATCCCAGTGACCCTGTGAAGAGTTCCTCTTCCGCAATTTTCTATCATCACAATACTTACGGACTTGAGAGCGTCATGTGCCGCTTTGCAAAATGCGCAAACAAAAATAGGCGAAGCTGATTTAGCACGTGAATAACACGCACCACAAACAAAATGACGACATTAACTGAAAAATAAAGCGCAAGCCGAGACAAAGTACATGCATAATACATTTTTGTGCGATTTTGCGATGGGATTGGATGTGAGATCGGAATCAATAATCAGTCTTGGCAAGATGAAGAGTGTATGACGGAAACGATTGGGAATCAATGGTATATCAGTGCGGAAAGAATGTAGAGAGTGGAAAACACTTCACAAAATGAAAAGCTAATGTACCACGACACGGGAGATACCTATACGTCTTACATCACAATCTAGTAAAAAATATATATTTTATTCGATCAAGAGATACATAAAATATTGTCCTCCAATGGATACATGATGAAATAACTAAATCCCCTTAACCTTAACCTTTTCCACACACTATTCCAGTCGTAGACCGCGAAAAATCCTGTTTGTATGTCCTGAATACTATAGTAATTGTCTACTCCGAAATTCTTTGACCTGATCACACAATAACGACAATGTTACATATTCAACAGTTATACTTGTTGAATAAAAAATATCATCGATAAAACAACTATTTTCAATAGAAGCTAATTTCGGTAAAATCTCGATTCAACCCTTTGACTGTTGAAAAACGATATATCGTTTATCTGTACTACTGAGAAGCATCTCAGTGCATCTCAGTAGCCAAAGTACAGTCAACAGCGCTCCAACTCCTATAAAGCGGTTTTTTATAGCGTGTGCGATAATCCCTCCTATAGTGCTCCTGTCTAAAGCGCTTTTTTGTAAGTAACGTACACATATTTCGTTAATATGCAATTGTCTCACAAAACAAAGGTCAAAAGCCTTTGGGTTAACACCAAAATATAACATGCACGCGTGAACAAACCAAAATAGAACAAGGTCATTTAAATTATGCGAATGAAAAAATGCTTGATGTATTGATATCGATTAATATACAAAATACAATTAAAATAAATAAAACCCTAAATTGAATATGTGTGCCCAGTCTTCTATTGGGCAGGTTTCTATGGAATGGTACCTATCTAGACGCTATAGGAGGATTGACTAATAATCTAGACGTATTGGCCCATGACATTAGCATAGTTGATGAACCAAGTTTTTTTTATTTAATTAAAAAAAAGTGTTCTATTAAAGCAGATCTCAGATCAAACCATATAGATAGTTTTCATTGATTTTATATATATAATAGTAGCTCATAGATCCCGCAAGTCTTTTGCGCCTCTCCCAGCTTCACTGACATGTATAAACATACTCATACAAAACCTCAAAACAAATACGATTTTTTTTTCTTTAGCTCCCTTCCTAATCCCACCAAATACAAATCTTATCAAAGTTTCGAAGAAATAGTAAAGAAAATACTAAAAATAAAATGATATACAGTCTTCAGCAGTCAATGGATTAAAAGTCGAAACCAGATATTCAAATGTCTCAGATTTGCATTGGTACACAAATCCTACCGCGAGGAACATGGCTACTTTGGGATATAAATAAATATTTCCACTATGAGGGGCCAGACGTATTGGCCCAAAAGATTTTTTAACAAAAAAAATGTTTTTCTTCTTTTTATTAATGAAAAAATATGACTTTTATTGAATAGAATATCATATTAAACTCTATAGAATGTTACTTATTAATTTTACCAATGAAAATATTTATAAAATACAATTAATGAGAGTAGATCGACACAAAAAATATCCAGAGTGAATCGATGGTTTTAGAATAGCTTTAAAAATGGCCCATGACTGAAACAATCAAAAAACTCGGTCCTCTTCTCTATACACATTTTTAACATTACTATCTACCCAAGTCCTGTAAATGTATGTATCCGTCAATAAAAACCATATCCTTTTTTTATTACGCCATGGATGTGAAAATCAAGAAAAATAAAATAAAATAAAATTAGCAGTCGTGATGTTTATGTTCGATTTATTTTTAATTTAATCACTGACAGATTAACTGTAAATGTATTGGAAATAATCGTGAAAGATATTCTTCTCGATTTTCCACAAAAACTATTTTAATAATTTAACAAATAATACTTTTCCCATACGTCATACATCCACACTTCAAAGCGATGCGAACCTCATGTTGAGAATCTCCGAAAAATGCAAAATTCGATACACCCAATTCTCTTTTTACACTTCATTTTGAAATAATACGGTTCAGAAAGTTTGAACCAATTACATTTTTTACACTGATTTTTTTGCTTTGCCGCAGTTATAAAACATCAACAAAATAAATTGCCAAAAATTGGAAATCATTTGCTCAAAAAAAAAAATGCTTTTTCACCAATCAATGAATCTAAATCCGCATGATAATTATCTTAAAATAAATATAATAATTGACAAAATACGTTGATTTGCTAGTCTAAATATTTCATCCGTTCATAAACACGTTTGTTCTATTTTTCCTGCTACATATATATTAATATCACAACAGTGATAGCATAACAATGTTTTTACATTATGCAGATATTGTATATACGTCAGATTTATCGCGAAAAAAAATGAATAGTGTATATACAAGTGCATAAAACATCGTTATCAATCAAAATTGCATTTCCAATTTTAAAAAAATAAATACATATATACTAAAGATTGAAAGAGTGTATTCGTGAGCAAGGATACAATTTTATCCAAATATATTTTTTATTATTATTTTCCTAGCACGTTTAAATTCGAATCGAAAGGAATTCGTCGAGTGGTCTGGTATAATGATATCAGCTCGTTTGGAAGGTCACATTGGGAACGCAAACGAACTGTTCAGTGGACGAGAGACTTTCTACAGCAGTGGACCTATGCACACAATGTGTCCCGTAGCATTCGTTTTAAACTATTTCGGACGAAGAATAAATAAGATCATGGCCAACGAGAAACGATACGCATGCACTCTCGGGATTGGCACAATGACTGCTGAAAAATACGAATAATATACAAATTATTCATAACGAAAAACACATTTTGATCGAGCGACGCATTAAATGCATTTTTTATAAATAAAAAAAAAATGAGAACATGGCCGAATAAATGCGATTCAATTTCGCAAACATTGATATATACAAAAAAAAATGCTGAATATTACATAGAAAATAATTAAATTGATAAAAATGAATATATGGTACTATTGTTGTAACCTAGCGATACTATATGTGAATGAACCTGTGCGCAAAAATAAATATTGTCCTTATGGACTCGACGTATGTTTTGCCAAAAAGATTCACCCATTATAATATCATAATTACATGCTACAGTAAATTATCGATTTATTTGCATAGCCGAAATGGAAAAAGAGGCGTTTCGAAGCACAAAATAATATCTTGAAATCCGGTTTTATAAAAACAGGCTTATTATGAAGATCCCGTGCTGCAGCACATCGATATGCAGATGAAAAGAGCGAGATTTCTTCGTTTCGGCAATTAGCACGCCGAACGAGAAGACGCGAACAATTTAAAACTAAAACACGATTCAATTGAAACAATGAAACAATGTAGCATTTCTTTGCCGAATTTCGCAAATGAATATTTGACCGCAATATTAAAATACAATCGAAATATATCTTCTTAGACGCTTCTGTCCAAAAAAAATCATAAAGAACAATAGGACAAATTCATACGCAAAATATACGTGATTAAACCTTGATCGTGCAAAATTAATATATGCAAGGATAACCAGTAACGGTCCGAGTCAATAGAGTAAGAGGCGTCTAATAGAAAAACGTGTTTGCATGACCGATAAGAGGCGACACTGAGACAATATTTTCGTAAACACCGCATTTGGAATAAACAGAGTGTTATATGGAGCGAGAGTAGTTGTTGAAACAAGAGAAAAAAGAAAGCACGCCTCCTTGACCCACTCCACTACGACGAGACGAAAATTCGAGCCACTCCAGGATAATTGAATCAATGTAATTACCACGGCGGAAGACATCGCGTCCAGTCGCTCCGGATCGCCACAATTAGCCGAAGCTGGAACATGATCTAGCTGGATTATAATCGATACAAAATTGCATTACAATATCGCGTATCTCGCAGATGTATGTAGATTGAATATCGCTCGTGTCCGATAAGATTTTAAACCGTAGTCACATGTCGTCAATTAAAAAGCGACGATGACACATTTATCTTTTATTGAAATCGATCAATGTGATTCGAACGCGAGATACGACGGCCAATAACGGATCTCTTCCGAAATTCGATAATTTATTAGGAGAAATGTATCGGTTGTGACCCATAGATGCGTAAGTAACTCGCATTGTCGCGGTGACTTGCGCTGAAAAATGATCAAAACGCTATTGGAAGTGAAAGTGTTATATGTAACAATGATTGACAGAGTGCAAGAGTCAACAAAACGGTGTCTTGTACGATGACATGGCTAGACTCGATTATAATATTGACGTCATATAATATTTTTAATTAAAATGTATATTGACGCTCAATCGGGGGAAGTCTAATGAGGACTTAAAATGCAAAGACATGAAAAAAATAGAGTCGGCAAGATGAATAAGATGATGCCATTAAAGTGGTGTTAACGAGGGTCCGAACCGTTATTTTTTTGGATTTCGTTTCGGTTCAATTTAAAAAAAATGGTTTTTCGGTTATTGTTCAGCTCCGAGTGATTATTTTTTAAATGTTTTTATTAGAGCTTCAAACCGTCATTTTTGTCGGAACGAAAAACGAATAGAAAAGAAATAACGGTTCATATCGGTTTATTATACATTTTTTTTTCAAATAAAAACATAGAAAAAACAATTATTTAATAAATAAACAAAGATAAAAATATAGTTATTTTTCCGGAACCGAACTGATATATACATATATTTTATTTAATTGAACCGGAACGAAAAAGTGAACCGAGAAATAACGGTTTAAAGCCCTAGTTTCGATGTATAAAATATCTACAGTAGATTCCGCTTACAAACAAATATCTAAATTAAGCGACTAGCCCAAATAAGCTAAATTAAAGAAAATATATTTAACATTAAACCATATTGAATAACAAAAAAATATTTAAATTTTAAATTTACTGTGCCAATTAAGCGGAATTGTTTCCAAAGAGAACAGAAGAGCAAGAGCGCAATATGATCGTCAGCGCTACCAGCGTCGTGTATTGGATGGATGCGAGGAGGCAGCTGGATGGGGGGGGGGGTCACGTCGCTAAGCTCTCCGTTGAACTGCGACTCAGAGCTGTCCCACGCCGTCCACTCAATCACTTTTAAAATATACTTTTTAATGTTTAATCTTCTACAGAATACCCAAATATTATACCCTAAGTAGCAAAGCTAAACCATGCTAGATGCAAAATGCAGATATATCTGATTAACAATAGAACATTATCTCTTCAAGACAGACATTTAGGGCTACATAAAGTAATTCCAAAATATGAAGAGTACCGACAATATAAACATTATTTACGTATGCAGAATTTTCCCTGTAGAACGTAAACTTTATTTTTAATCGTATCTACGTTCTACTCTCATTAATTATATTTTACGAATATATTAAAAGATTTTCATTGGTAAAAAAAATTAAAAAAATTATCTATAGAGTTTGATGTGATATCCTATGGAATAAAAGACATTTTTTTATAAATAAATAGAAAAAAATGAGGTTGAATTTTTTTGTTCAAAAAATTTTTGGGCCAATACGTCTGGCCCACACAGTAGTAAAGATTAAGGGTAAAATATCTATGTCAGAACTTTAGAAGAACACGTCAGACTTGCATATGCATTTTTAAATCAGATCTTGAATGTCACTAGCAACAAACAATATAGTAGAAGTTTATCTGGACCAAAGAATCGCCTTCTGTAGATCATCATTGAGGGAAAAGCATAAGGTAAACAGTGGCTGAGAAGAAAGAAGCTGTCGTGGCTCCGTAAAATTTCCAACTGCGCCGGATCGAGAGGTCCTGAATTTTTTCAACTCGTAAGAAAGGATAGATCATTGTTTGGTTTACGTTTGAAAACGGACAATGAAAGAAAGATATAGCAAGGATTGGGGAATCTGTGGTAAAATAAACCTTGTCGTCAATTTAGTGGTAGAACATTTCGTATTAAAATGAGCGAAATAAGACCCGATCATTACCGAATGGTTAAAATCTCACCAAGTGCAAAGATAATGAACAACATGTAGAATTATTACGATACAAAATTTCACCAGCTTATCGACAATGGAAGAGATTACAGAATTAAAACATAATAATACTTGTAAAGCGTGTATGAGACAAGTGTGCAAACATTATTATACACAACGTGTCTGATTGACAATACGAATCTGCGTTATGCTGTCAAAAACGATTTACGTTAAAAAGATAAACTATCAATACGTGACATGACAAGAATAAATGGACATTTCATCAGATTGACAGGATAAGACGTACGAATACTTCAAATCGATCTCAAACCAAATCTCCATTATTGTTTTAATCGGATCGTTTCGGTGTCAGTCTCTAATTGCCCACAACCACCGCTGCGATCCGACAAATAATTACGACAACACTACTGATATTCAACCCTGATGACCCATGGAAGTGAATACATACCGAACACGTAGTCGATGACGCAGCTCGGCGTGAACAAAACCAACCCGAAAATATTATAATTTCGTTGGAAAATGACTGAAGTTTGACGCATTGAATTAATTTTAGAATGTACAGACAATATGAATGATATTGGAGAGTGCATATCATGAATTTGAAATTGCATTGTTTATACTTTTATTTTTTTTATCTGTACCGAAATGTTTATTATAACGATTTAAACGACTGTAATCAAACACTCATCGTCGCGATAGTCGATGTCGATGTAAATAGTAAATAAAAACAATGCATTTAAATGCAAAAATATATGAATATAGCACTGGGAGTGACGCATAAATCTGTTATCTGAAAATTAGTGCAATTACGTTGTATTTTTTCGCTGCTTTGTTCTGAAAATTTAGTGCAACTCGTGAGCAATGTTAAAAATTATATTATAATCGCTAAAGTAATTAGCATGTTGGAAAATTGGACATTTACTGAAATGCAATGACGTTAAAATCCCAGGGGCATACATTAAAATAAATTTCCATCAAATTATTATACCAAATGTTGAACAAACAAGTTTTGATCAAAAACAATATGCAGTATTTTTATTGTAGTAATAGGTACTTGCTCCTGACGTATTTTGACATTAGAAGTCGACGTTATGAGCGAAATGAAAATATTGGCTGTCTATAATTTTCGAATTAATTTTTTACTTGAAAATGAAAATGCGGAAAATCTTTTCCAGCCAAAAATTACATCGTTAAGATGTTTTAGCCTCCGAATTCAGCATATATGTTATCCTAATATTTCTTCCTACCCCTGAAGATAAAAAATAACGAAAAAAATCGCATGTTATCGTGTGCTCGGTAATTTTTCACTTAACAATTAAAATACGGAATATTTTTTTAAGCCAAAAACTGCTTCGTTAAGATGTTTCAGCCTGCGTATTCGTCATATGTGGTAGCCTACGACTTCTTCCTATCCCCGAAGATTAAAATAACAAAAAAGTATTACATGTTTTGGCGTCCTCGACAATTTTCTACTTGAAAATGGAAAAGGTGAAATTTTTGCTTGATTTTTTGAAGAAAAAACGAAGAATTTTAGGCCAAAAATTAAGATACCGCAGCCTCCGTATTCGCCGGATATGGTCTTTTGTGACTTCATCCTACCCCCGAAAAGAAAAAAACAATGAAAATCAGAAACACTATGACAAAAACGGGGATATAATGTATCTGGTGAGGAATAATGAATTTCCTCACCAGATACATTATATCATGAGTCATAAATAATATTGTTGAATAAATAAATAAAAATTTAGACAAAAATGAAAAATACCCGCATCAGATCCCAAGTATCTGCTTTTGGACAATACCAAGAATTTCATTGACGCAATGACGGAAAGCGGTCTGCGGAATATCTAAGTTCTTCCATATCGTGGCTAAGGTCACAATGCTCACCAGCTATCACAGAGCTACATTAATAAATTACTAATATGCCAATTGCCAGTCGATTACTATGCGAATTATATAAATATATATATATATTGAAAAAATATATCAAAATAAATATTTTTGAGTGCAAATCCCTCTGCCGCTTGGATGTTTTTGCGATAACAATCAAATAAATCAATCTTTGAGCGATAATCGTATGAAACAAATCGATTTATTATCAGCGAATTAAGCGTTGTGCAAGTTAGAAATCACGCAATTCAATAGCGATGAGACGTTTTGATTTTGACACTAATCTAATAGATTGCGACCTATTTTATTTAAAAAAAATAATAATAAGAGAACAGCAAAAACATCCGTGGCCTCGCCGGAAGATATTTTAAAAATCCCTGCAACGAAATGTTGAGAAAATGAAACGTATCATAAATAATCTTGTTTGCTATGTGTCTCATTATAAAACGTTTAGAATAATGCATTAGTAGATTGTGATAACTTGAACGCGATTTTTTCCTATTATAAAATATGCATTATGCACCATAATGGATCTATTTTTGAATATGATATTGTAATACTAGCTAATTTAGTGCATAATTACTCGAGACCATAAAGCTAAAGACGATGCTCATAAAAGTGTATCTGATTTTTAAATATTTTTTTTTCTAAATATAACATGCGTTGAATAATTCTGGATAGAATTTCAGCAATAAATTATCCATTGTTTCTGTTTTAAATTGGAGAAGATGACACCCGATCAAGTGGAATGACCCACTCGCGTCTCGCTATTATAAATCCCATGTCAAATATTTCCATAGCCTTGAGACTTAATCGAAATCATATTAAGATTATTCATAATCTGTGGAAATTTTCTTCTGACATTTGCGATCTAAACACGCTGATGTCGGGAAAATTAAATAAATATTATACGGTGGAACTCCCGAAATTCACGCTTTCCTACTATTTGTATACAATTCCTTCCATTTCAATTTATTACAATTTTCATCTGAAATATTTAAAAATCCAATAAATTCTAAAGACATTTAAAGTTGTGGAAATGGATGATATCGTGGACAGTCATATTTAGAGAAACTTGTCCGACGAAGAGCTCCCCGATGAAGAAGAGTTAACCTAGCCGTACCGATGGAGTCTATTTGGGACTCCAAGTTTTTTATTTTCTCGAATAACTTTTTTTAATCGTCTAAAAATCGTCTATCATAAATAATCAATGACCTGACATTGTCTGCAATTGCGAAAAAAAAATAAAAAATAATATGCGTTTCTATTGGCCCCGTACCGGATGCGAGCGAGAAAAAATATCGTGTGAGTGAAACGTACAGACACGTGCTATGAGAACTCAGTCGGCGGCGTGTACTCAGTTGATAAGTCATAATCATATTGATTAGTTAAAAAATTCAAAATATCGATCAAATTATGAATAACTATTTATATAGTCAAGATGGATTCCAAAAAAGGGATTATTATCCCTTTTTTGGAATCCATCTTGACTTGAAATAGTTGAAGTTTATTTTCCATTATAAATAGCCTTCGGACAACGCGGTTGTTTTAGAACCGCCGTGACGGATCGGTTATACTCGACCTATCCAATTCCAACAAAAGAACAATAATAATCTTCCAATCTATTTATAGCATCAAGTGAGCTTTACATAAAAAAACATAAACTATCTACCAAGCAGATTTGCTGTAATTTAATTTAATCAATAGGTTACATTCAACCCTTCTATAACGCCAAGATATGGACTACGCTATAGAAACTCCCCCCCCCCCCTATATAAGACTAGGGACATTTTTAAATTGAACGAAATCAATAAATCAATCGTTTTTCTATTACTTGTGTTGTATTTTGTTGTTAACCAAATTGCATTTACCTTTATTTCGCCCTGCAATGTATGTGATTTGACCTTGAAAATTTATCATTTGATAGAAAGCGGCGATCTAGAAGAAGTCACTATGGGAGGGACTACCGCACACGCCGCTCTATAGCAGATACTGTATTTATACTGACGTATGATTCATGGGATGTTTATGTCCAAACAGTATCAAAAAGATGTGTTCTTAAAAATTAAAAAATAAATAATCAGCGCGAAATGTGCCCGACGTGTTAACCCGTTTTTTCAACAATAACAATCTCCAGCCTGATCATGTTTTGGACGCGTGCTAAGATCAGATCGTTGAGGATCATCACTCGACCACGACGCTCGACGGTAATAAATGAAAATATTAAGAAAATAAGCACAGAATGATATGTTATTCCTCAGCAGTGACGCCATATTCGAATTAGCATAGAAATAAATCGGTTAACAAATGATTTTGCATGCCACACGAGCGCTTATGAATACTCCTCGGCAACCACAAGAAATTGGTGGGTTTTCTCTAGGATGTGACGCATTTTCTTTAATTTCCCGTCTCCCGATTAGCATTTACGACCAATCCCCAGACACCACGCTCATAAACATATCGACAGCGATTTGTCAAATATGTGCAATAAAACATCTCGCAGAAACGTGATGTAATGCCCAGCTGATTGAACAGACTTGGTAGACGGGCTAAAATTCGAGCGACGATGATTCTGCGCGAGTTTGCGTCACACAATTAATTAATATGACAATCGCGTTCATCCTATCAACGTATGCCAGTCACGTCGCGTCCTGTTTTCGCACATGGAGAGCCCAGGAGGCGATGTTTTCTGGCACTCTCGGAGGCGACCCTGGCGCCCGGAGCGCTCCAGCACCGAAGACCTTCGCCGAAAACCTTATGTGCATTAGCGAAAACAACACGCGAATCGCACTATCAAACCTGATAATGTACGCGAATCCGACCTTTGACGCCCTTTGAGGCGAGACGCATAACAACCGCGTTCTTCCTCTGGTCAGAGACGGAAAACACGGTCATCGTCTCGGTATTTTTCGCCAATTCCAACAAACCACGAGTATTTATGGATTATACAACACATTTGCCGCAAACGTTCTGATGAAATAATATATTTTAAAGAATCGGGGAAACGGCGATTTCAATCGCGCGGTCAGATAAGGTGGCAACGGCAATAACACTAATAGCACAAGACTTAATTTGTGACGTCAGGCATGGGCATATTTTGGTCTGTAAACAAGGAGAATACAAGAACCGGCACACATTCCAAAATCTGTTGTTTAATAAATATAATTATTGAATTGTCTTCATTTTCTGAGAAAATGTATGAAACAAAATGTACATTTATATAACAGAATAATCTCAATTCTAGAATTTTCTATCACATAACAAGATGGCTTAAGCCAGCGATTGTCAACTCGCACGCTAAGCAATGTTGTGCCACCGCTAATAAAATAAATAAACATTGAAACACACAATGGTGATGTTTCTCTGACGTCATAAACCCTTGTGGGTTTTGGCCTCGATGATAAGACCATACCACTGGGTTCTAAACCTTAAATAGATTAAAAAAGAACTTGGACATTGCACAAGAATACGAAATATCTATAACAATTAACCTAAAATAAACACTATTACGCTAACGATTCATTTTTAAACCACTAATGAACACGCTAGCGAGACGTGCTGGAAGCTCTGTGTAAAAGTTATTTTGATAGAAATATGTTCATTCAATTCATGAGAACATTTAGAACGAATGGCGACTCGTCCATATACACTGCGGAGCTGCAGCACCCCTAACCAAATTAAGGAAAATATATTTTTATATTCTAGGCGGAGCCTACGCAGGAAGTGCGATGTGGAGCAAGGGCGCTGTCTGCTTGTCAGCGCTACTAGCGTCGTGTATTGGACGAATGTGGGCCGGTAACGGAGTGCGGGGAGGGGGGACTCGCCGCTAAGCGCCGTGTCGCGCTGCGACTCGGTGCAACATACTGAATCAAAGCTTCTTTGAGCCACGCGATTTTTTATATTTTAAATAAAATATAAGCGAAGTATACTCGAAATATACTGTTTTATTTTTAATATTTAGAGCCACTGTTTATGACCCATAGGATTCTTAAGTAAATTCGAGTTTAGCTACATTTTTTGCATTTGCAAATTTGGATTTTAAGGAATAAGGAATGTATAATAGCAAAAGAACAAAATATGAATAAAGATTATCTAATATACATACACGGCGGATTGATTCTACGCACTCTATTTTTTTTATACAAGAACTTCAATGCTATGATTTCGAGAAGACTTATTTTCTATTTTTCAATTACTATAAATTATTTTCCATTCATCCAACTAGCAGATCTGACTTACGACATGAAGACAAACTCGAGTGCCAAAATTCCTGCATATTTTTTGATATATTCTGATTCTCCTAGGACGATTTACAAAATATATACATGGAGAATAATATTTAATAAAAAAAAAAACAAAAAACGAGCAGTATGGCGTAAAAAAATGCGACATCTCCCACAAAGAAATAAGGTTTTTTCTACAAAATCAGGATGAGCGGTTATAAATTTTTAATTCCTAACCACAAAATTTGGGCTAGTATTAGCTCCAATTATGCGAACCTTACCCTAAAAATGTATTCGATTTTTGTTAGAAACGTAAAATCAATCTGTTACTGGGGTTATTGATTACTATAAAATATTAAAAAAAAGTAATTCTAATAATTTGATATTTTTTGAAGACGTCGACAATTTATTAGCCGAAATTTTGAAAGATTATTAAGCAAACAAACCTATTCTATCGTAAGTGGCAAGGATTAAAAGGCTGAGATAACGCTCATGATAAAATTTGATATATTTCCAAGTATATTTTTTATTAAATTCAATAAAAAACATAAATACATCATTTTTGAAAATAGGCTTTTACGTAACACTTTTGAGATTCGATAATTTGTTTTTCAATCTTGATGACTGTCGTCGAAATACTATAAACGGCTAGCCAAAATCAATTCACTCGACAAAGATTAGATATACAGAAGAGCCAAAACAATATTTTTCTAATAATTATATCTATATCGTTGCCTTAACATTCTGAAATAAATTTCGTATCGCGATATATATATTATAATGTCGCCGTGTGTACTTGCATAAAAAAATGTAAAAACATCAAGATAAGTGCCATACTTTATCTACGATATAAATCAAAGCGAGTTTAGCTAAATAAACCAACATACATATTTTTTTTTATATTTCGTAAGGGAGTTTCGTAATGTTGTATCAAGGATCCGAACGAGTGATAATTTAATTGATACGGAAAATAATACAATTGTATACTAATGCGATACGAAACAATTTTCGGGGGAGAAACTGTGACTAATCGCATATATTTATGGAAAAATCGATTCGAAAAGTCACGTGTTCATAGCACTACGAGATGAAATGTACAACAGACTGATCATTATTCTACGCTCGGCCATATTATCACAGTGGAATACATTGTAATACATAATGGCTTTTATTCGTTATCGCTAATAGACATATAATACATGTAATATTATAAGCAATTGACATTATCTCGATAAATCTCGATCATAATTATATAATTAAACGAATCACAGAAAAAAATACGGCTTAAAGATTAAGAAAATCGTGTAACAGAGAGAATCCAAAATAATAAACTATCAAACTAATTTATCTTGAATCAATACTTGTAACGATTATCGTTTATGAGAGGATAATAGCTTATTTAAAATGTAATCCATTATCGACAATGGTTGTAAATCAGTTGTCGACAATATTAAAATAATAATTGGATGACGCAATGCTTCGTATGCAAATCTTGCGAGGATTTTGCAGACGTGATCGCACATTCGCACAACGACCGTGATCAAAGTCGATCGATAATAAGGTAGATTCCGTTTTATTGGGACACCGGTTAAGCGGGACAGCATGGTTAATCGGGCCAAATCCCAAGAAACTTTATAAAGAAACTAATAGTAATTTACGAACACGATTCCACGTAATTAGAACAAAAAATAAGTGGTTTTATTGTTGAATAATTATTTATATATTTTTTAGAAAAATGTATATTTTTTGCCTTATATATTACCTTAACTTATATTACCTTAACCGGTAACGTTATTTTTGTCGGAAACTAAGAGCTGAACCGAAAAAAACATCGGTTTATGTTCAGAACTTCTCCGGTTTATTTATTTACAAAACAATAGCAATAGGTTAACCGGCTCGAAAACAACCGAGTCGTCCGAAGGGGGTCTATTTATAATGAAAGATAGACCCCAAGCATTACAACTCAAGATATTGATGAATTCTTCATAAAAAAATGGATTATTCTAATAGAAATAGTAAATGACTATTAATGTTTTTATTTTTTTCAATTGCGGCCAATAAAGGACAATAATTATTTATGATATGTATTTCTACTTTTGTGTGGGATTTATATTAAAAGAGTTATTCGAGAAAAATCATAACCCGAAGTCCCAAATAGCATCGGCATGGTTAGATTAAATGAAAATACATTAAAATTGTCTATCTAAATAATTAGTGTTAACTGACATATTTTTCAATTATAAATAAATATACCCAAGAATCCAGTATACTTTAATTAATTATTATTTATATTATTGTATCAATTCGTGTAAATATCAGTGGCGTATGGTGGACTTGATGTTGGGTGTGCTGAATGTGGAAAAAAATAGTTTTTTTTTTTAACGAATTTTATTATTATTTATACCATAACATGACAAATTTTTCAAGTAATATCAATGGAGAAAAAAATACTCATAAAACTAAAACAGAAAGGGCACACTTTACGATAGATCCATTGAAAAATTTATGTCGCAAAAACAAAGAATAGAATTAATGTATAAATAATAATAAAATTCATTAAAAAAAATGCTTATTACAAAACAAGGGGAAAAAATCTTCTAAATTATGGTAGAAAATATTTTTTTTTAATACAGATAAAAACATTTAAAATATTTTTTTCGCAGCTGAACCGTTATTTTTGCGGAACGAAACGAAAAAAAATGATTCGAAGCCCTGTTTTTATGAATTAGTTATATTATCAAATTTTTGGGCCCGATTTGTCCCAATTAAGCGTAGTCGACTCTACACGAAAGTAGTTAACAGTGTTGAAAGTGTTTCAGGTGGCACTTACATGAAGTCCTCGAGGTCCACGACGTTGACGTACCGACAGCCCTGCAACGAGCCGTCGTTCCTGATGTCGTAACACTGCATGTTGTAGTCCCAAGGAGGATTGTTTTGGCACGGTAACAATGGGGAAAGCATCTCACCGTTCTGGTGGTTGTCTTCGGCTGTGTACGAAAGCGCCTCGATGGACTCTTCCATGGGTAAGGGGTGCGAGAAAAGCGACGCGTCCTGGGGACGAGGATGAATGTTCCAGTTCTGACCGCGGACGAACGCTTCGTCCCTGAACAGGTTCAATCCGGTGAATTGGCGTCGCGACGTCTGGTCGATCGGGGCGGGATACGCCTGGACGGGCTGTTCGATCACCGGATACCTGGACCAATCGTGCGGAACGGGATTGTAGTACGATTGGTACTCTTCGCTGTAGTACCCGGTTTCGAAGCAAGCCGGAGCACTCGCCGGATGCGAGAACGAATCCGGATACCCCATGGAAGCGCCACCGACGTAACCTCTTCCGCAGTAGCCGCTCGCGTCAAACACGTCTTCGACCATGGTAAAGTCAAATGGATCAGAGTTCGCTCGAAATCGATTGGGGATACGCGGTGTTATCGCGGAGTTAGTCGCTGCCAACTCGTGTGATAAGCTTCCAATTCGAGATCTTCGGAGAGACTGATTCTTGTCGGCGCGAAGGGTTTTCCACTTGGCGTAACATCCCGCCACCTCCGGAGGTAGATAGAAATGGCACAGCGTATTGATAAGAGACTGCTAATATTTTTCAAGAGTCGTAATCTTATCCGGTAAGTCAAATAAGTCAAATTTGACAAATCGGAGACCACTTTTCACAAAATTGATTAACTCTCCAAAACGAATGGCAGACAGGTTTCAAAATGGAGATAACGCCGATTTAACTGCACACAGCGGCAACAACCTCAATACTATCGATTCAAAATCTGATTTTTTGGACGAAAAAAATCTGTTTGATTAGTCACAATGTGGAGGCCCCTAGCAGCACAGACGTTTTTAAGATTTAATCAAATACAGCTGTCAAGAAATGTTGAACGAAAAGCAGCGAATATGTTTATGATTAAGCTACACATGATGATGATAAACATTATCGATATTTAAATATATATATATGTGAAGCATACATTGTTGTATCTTATGCACGGGAAATTCATGAATGAATAACCAGCTGTTTGATTTTAGTTTGAAAATTTTATGATATAATAAATTCATGAGACTTTCTAGATTTTCGAAACTAAAAAATCTAGTCTACAGAATCTGTAGGTCTCAGCGACTACGATAATACTGGCATACGAAAATATAGACAGGGCTAATTAAAGATCCAGAATTGAACGAGGTAGTTTGCGTTAGAGAATGTTAATAAAGAAGACCAAATTCTATCATAGTATGTTAAGTAGCGCCGAAAAAGTAAGAAAAAAACAGGATCCTCACCGATTCTTAAAACGATCTTACCTAAAGAAATGACCTGAACAAGTCGAAACGATTTGCTTGTTGCAAAATCAATGAGAGTAGCATGATCAAACGAACTTATTTTTGCGATTAAAATAAATTAAAATTTCCAGATCTTTATTCGAATCCATAAAACAACTCTCATATAACGCCGAGATATGAACCACCACGCTATAGAAGACTATGGTTATACAACAATTCGGATTAGGTTTTTTATTTATTTTTTGTAAATTAAACGAAATCAA
The DNA here is from genome assembly GCA_022495035.1 of Philopotamus ludificatus. Classification (NCBI taxonomy): domain Eukaryota; kingdom Metazoa; phylum Arthropoda; class Insecta; order Trichoptera; family Philopotamidae; genus Philopotamus; species Philopotamus ludificatus. The sequence goes on along the minus strand of JAGXCT010037188.1, from coordinate 64,675 downwards.
TACATTTTTTCACTCACATATTTCAAATGACCTTGTTCTATTTTTAGTTTGTTCACGCGCACGTGTTATATTTTATTGACAACCATAGATGGCCTTTAATTCGCGCGGCATATTAAATTACAATTAAATATGTAATTTTGTCTTGAAAATTTAGAGAAGAGCGCTATAGGAGGGTCCGTCGCACACGCTATAGAACAGCTTTATAGCAGGAAGCGTTATAGGAGGGTGGCTGTACATATACTTTTTAAGGTCGATTGGTAGTTGAACGTGAATCTAAATTAAGAAGTATCCTAAAGTCATCCAAGAATTAACGAGAAAACAAGGTTTGATAAAATATTGCGGGGTGTTACGATATGTCATATTTGTCCCTGACATATCTTGACATTAGTAGGCACATCGGATGCATACTTTGATATTAGCTGTAGAAAAGGTTTCGCCTAGAATTTTTACTTGTACAAAAATGTAAAATGTGTAGAAAAAAATGATAGATTTAAACAAATGTGACTCCTCTCAATTCCCGAAGATAAGAACGGACGACGATTTACCAACATTGAGGAGATGAAGACATTCTCAAAATTACTTACAAGTGCTTCAAAAATTGTAAAATACGCTGGTACAAGTGTATAATGTATCTGATAGACAGAACTCTGAACCGTAATTATTTCGGTTCGGTTTTCGTTCCGGTTCAATTAATAAACACATCAGTTCATACGTTAGTGACTCCTTTTTTAATGTATTTATTTGTAATAAAGGAAAATTAACCATTATTTCATTTGGGTTCAGCTCTAGTTTTCGTTCCGACAAAAATAACGGTTTTTAGCGGTTTGAGAGATACAGTTTCGGTTCGAAGCCTTGATAAAATTAATAATAAAACCATTTAACTATTCGAACTTCTGCTGATGGAAATTACTTTTAAATAGACAAGATTTATATTAAAGAATAATAACAACAACAAAAAAATCTTATACATCTTAAAATCCATCTGTCACGGCGGCTCGAAAGCTCGAAAACAACCGCGTAGTCAGAAAGGAGTATTGACATTGTTTTTTAAATAGATTATTCTAAGAATAAAAAGAGTTATTCATCGATATTTTGTATTTTTGAACTAATCAATACGACGCGTAAATGACAACCCTCTCGGCGATGTCTCGCCGCAAACAGAGCTCTCGCAACACGTGTCAATCGCACTCGGCACATAGCACCGGATGCGAGCGAGAGAAAACATCGCGCGCGTGGCAACAGCAGCGAATATTGTTATTTTTATATATTTTTTCGCAATTGCAGATAATGATAATGTATAATATATATTCTTTAGATTTTTTTAGATATAAATAGGCTATAAATCTGCTTCTGCATGATCTTTTAGCAATAAACTTCATGCAAAGCATATCCATCATCTCTATTAACCATGCTCAACAACAATTCAAAGAAAAAAAATGTTTTCTAAAGGAATCAGGTACCTGAATTTACCCCATGACAATCATTCAACAAGAAAAAGGTTCTTCTTTGTGTATGATGAGGTATTTTTCGAGTAATTCAATATGAATTATTATAACATAATCAGAACATTACTGCAAAATACAAATTTTGGCAGAATTACCAACGTAAAATCAGAAAATTAAATTAAAAAGTTATAAATTAGGAGATAATTGGAGCATTTCCTTCGTTATATTTGTTTTAACCTTATTTGAACGAGTTTAAAATAAGACTGCTAGTAAAAAATTGCATAATTCACAAAAAAATATTAAAGACCCAAGTAAACTATTCAAGATCGACTATAGAAAAATGTAGATATACAATTTGAATCCAATTATTTTATCTATTAACAACACTGCTTTATCAATTAAACAAATAATAAAAGAAATCGACAGAGCTCGCATTATATTTTTATCAAAAATCATATTCTTATATAAAACCGATAGCTGAAAACACTTACCGATAAATCACGCTCACAACAGCCGTTATAAATGTATGTGAACATTTCACTAGGTGGCGTTAATGATCACTTTTCAGTTAAAAAAAACATTCGGCCCAACTTTATCAATGGATCTGATATATGATAGAGTACGTTTACGTCACTCGGGGCACCGTTATCGAATATTTGAAGCGTTGTCTATACACATTTAACAAAATGCGATTGACAACATTGACAAGGACAGATTAACGCATTTTCTTACCTGAAATACAAAAAAAATGCATGATTAAAGAGTGTCGAAAACATAACGGTATTGTCATTTGACGCAAAATCTACGCTATCAGTTATTATGGGCTAACAAAAGTGCGACCGAAAGATTGTTCACCTCCAATGGTCATCATCTCATTGTTTGATAATATTATCAGATAATTTTTAAATACTTTTCATGTAAAAAAAAGCAAATCAGCACCGATGATGTTGCATTACTACATAAAAATTAAATTATCAGATTAAAATTACGTCCGACAAATATTCTAACATTATTATGGAGACTGATCAGCTATGAATACATTGCATAAGCAATGCGAAATCATGTCGTCTAATAAAAATATTACGTAACAATGAATTCATATATAGAAAAATGCACGAGATGCGATATAAAACGAAAAATAAGGCGTTCAGTTGGATAAATGTGCCAGAAAATCTTTTATTATCCAATTTATTTAATATGTCGATTACGTGAACGAATCAATGATCTGTATAATGCTAAAATTTTTGGTTCAAAAGCGTATAACCTCGATTAAATGATGTATTATTCAATATCATATGAATTTAAATGCTTATCTCGTACGAATTTAAATGCTTATCACTCAGATAAATTTCAAGCATTCATCAAACCATTTTTTCGATAAAACATCGGTGAATAATATTACATATTTCTTCGAAATTATTCAACAACGCTCCCGGAATCGCTCTATATAGTTTTATGTTTTATTCAATTATTAAATATTATGATTTAGAGTCGAATTTAAATATGATAATTACAATTTAACGCGATATTTAAATTATAATTACATTCATTATGTCATATAATAAAATTTACATACTTTAAAGCAATGACATCAAAGGTCATTTTACGAATGCACATTGTTTACTGGACATTATGTATTAAAAATACTCTTCTATATTAGATAAAGAAAGTATTTATATATACACACGTATAAAAATATTATTATTTACTTCACATTGCTCAATATAATAGAACAAACGAATAAATCAAAAGTGAAAGTATACAGTTCGATGCACAAATGTTACCAAAAAGGGCTTATATCATTAGAAATAATTTAAACGTAATGTTTAAAAACTAGTGAACTGATATAGTAAAGTATCTAATTATCATACCGCTTTGTATGAAATTGGTAGTTACAGCGGTTGAACTTTGAACCGTAGACGATACATTTTGGTACAGTCAGCTAATCAGCTACTATTCGTGCACTTTAATATCAATTGTGAAATATAAATATAAAAATTTACAGCAAAAACGTGGCTAAAATTAAAAAAAACGGCGGAATTGACAAAACAACAAACCATTTTCGATAACGACTTCTAATCGTAGAATTGAAAGACAACTCAATAAATAAACCTAATTTCTATTTTAATCCAAAATGTTGAAGAAATATTATAAACCGTTAATTGTAATTATCGATAAATTCGCTGTTACCATAACCGTCGATAAACTACAGTCGTGCGATTAAGAAATATATTACGATTTATGGATATTCATTGATAAATTTATTTATCGCGAGACATAATGCAATATATTACATTATCGCATTAACCGGAGTCATAAATCTGCGAGAATTTATTAATGGAAAGAGAATTCAATTCTATACAATACTTTAATTATATTGATTATTAAAATTATTGTTAATACACAGCAATATAAAAAAAAACGAGTATATTCTCCAATATTTCCACGCAAATATTAAACAGCTGAACAGAAATAATCTGTGCCAGCTGTAACGGTGTTAGATTTAGCCAATACGATCAAACAATAGCATTGAAATATGAATTTGCATCAATTAATTAACGTCAACAATATCATTGAGGAATATAATTATACGAAAGATCGAATCGAATGAATATTGCACAAATTTGAACACGATTAAGCGAGATGACAGGATTATATATTCGTTTGAATACGAGCAATTAAATAAACTGCATGAACATTCACATTGTATGGAAGTGATATGGTGTGTAATATTTGAGTTTTATGCAATAATACAACAGACAATCACTGGTGGATTTTAATAAGAATATGTTTGTAATAGTATCTGTCAGTTGCACACATGGAACACAAACGTCAGTGACAGCAGTGACAGGGAGGATATCTCGGGTGGCTGACCTTCGCTTTTCACGAGGTTTGGCGGGGGCGACGGGCTCCGGCGCCTTGCTTGGCGGCCTCAGCGCGCGCACGGGCTCCCGGCCCCGCGCCACGGCCACGGTGTTGCCGCACATCTTGCACTAGTCGCGCGACCTGTCACGGGCAGCTCTGTCCGCTCTCATCAAAATCGGACTAAACACCTCATAGACCGGCCAGCACCGCAAAGAACAACTGCGCCGGACGCACACTGCACCAACGCAACTGACACTGTAAATTGAACCACACATTGCCATTGTTCTTATACTAGCAACCGTAATTAATATAATAATAAAAATAGATTAACAATAATTCTATACTCATTGATAATATTTTTGTACAAATATACATACTAATTACGGTATACGCTAATGAACGTATTTATATTTTATCGAAATTATTTCAACAAATAAACACATTAGAGGAGTCACTAAAAATTTAAACAATTTTTTACCATATATAAATAATAACGTAAATGTTTTATTGCAGCTAAAAATGTGGTATACAAATAAAACGCAATAAACAAACAAAGAGATATAGTCACTGTATTTTATGTAAATTTCATTTCAAAATAGGTATTTATAAATATATATGATTATTATTTAGATTTAAATTTCTGTATTCATTTGAAATGAATTGTGCAAAGTAACCACTATCATTATTTAGCACATTGACTTAAATGAACAAATCGATCGAAGGGCAACATTTCTACGTCAAAACATGGTTTTTTTCACAGTGTTCGCGTGAAGTATATGTCATTATTTTATTCGTTTTTATCCTATGTACAGAACAATGCTAGTTGCCAATCTTAAATGCTAATCGCTCGGGGACAGAGCCAAGAATGTTTTCTTTCAAATAGCCTCCTTCTGATCCGCCAGTCACGACCGGGAGTGTGGTTAAACGCACTATTAAATACTCATACAACATGTCTTCCAGAATGAGGTGTTTGGATGATATTCTTAAACATAGAACACATGAATCGGATAAATCTGCGTCTCTTAAAGAACAGGTTTGTTATCCTTTTAATTTTTTTTTTGTATTCGAGCTTTAATTTCAATATTTAGTATGAATTAAATTGGAATTATTTTTCAGATACGCGTAGAAGAGTCAGTAATCAGCGCCTATGAATCCTTCGAGACTTTGGTTGCGGAGAATCCTGGTGAATTATTACCGTTCATAAATAAACAAGCACATGTGGATTATTTAAAAAGTTCATTGTGCAACTTGTCCAAAATATATGAGTGCCTTGATGCGAGTCAACCGTGGATGTGTTTTTGGATTTTAAATTCGTTATGGCTCCTGAACGATTTGCCTGATGCTAAAATTCTTTCTAACGTTGTACATTTTCTTTCCACGTGTCAACACGAAGAAGGCGGATATGGAGGAGGTCCCAATCAAGATCCACACTTGGCCCCGACGTATGCCGCTATAAATGCTTTATGTATTATTGGAACGCAAGAAGCTTACGATTCGATCAACAGAGTCACTCTTGAAAAGTTTTTATGGAACATGCGAACCATCGATGGAGCTTTTGCTATGCATCGAGGTGGTGAAGTTGATGTGCGCGGAGTATATTGTGCGCTCAACGTTGCAAAGCTGACTAATATATTCAGTGATAAATTATTCGATAAGACGGCAGAATGGATCGTCAGCTGTCAAACGTACGAGGGAGGATTTGGAGGTTCTCAAGGCATGGAAGCTCATGGCGGATATGCCTTCTGCGCTATCGCCGGACTTACCCTTCTCAGTAGACCGTTTCTCTGCGACGTCGACTCATTGCTGAGATGGTGCGTCAACCGACAAATGAAATTAGAGGGAGGATTTCAGGGAAGAACAAATAAATTAGTCGATGGCTGCTATTCGTTTTGGCAAGGAGCTATATTTCCAATTATGCAAACAATTTTATTTCAGAATGGTATTTAAATTAATAATTTTTATTTTATTCTTAAATACATACATTATTTTATAAATCGTATTTAATTTTTGCAGAAGGCATTAATTCATTAGACGAGCTTTTATTTAACGATGGAGCTCTACAAGAGTATATCTTAGTGTGTTGTGAAAATTCATCTGGCGGTTTTATCGACAAACCCGGGAAGTGAGTATCGAAAAAAATATCAATTATTATTTTTTATTGATTTTATATTTATTTAAACTTGTTAATTTCAGACGGCGTGATCTTTACCACACCAATTATGATCTAAGCGGTTTGTCGATAGCTCAGCACGGATTGGGATTGGCAAAAAATGTCTTAGGTCATCCCGACAATGAATTGAATAGATTACATCCGATACATTGTATCGGTCCTTACTTAGCTTACAACGCCAGTCAACACTTCATGAGATATCCTGTGCCTATAAACGATAAAGTCTAGTACAAATTGAAAAATAATGATGTGTTATAAAAAAACAAAGATGTGTGGACAATAAATTGATTATAACGTCAGGATTTATGTATAAAATATATGCTTAATTTTTATTCTTCTCGTTTTCACAGTATTTTTAATATGTGTATGTACTTATAAGTAAATTTCTATATACCTAACGTTTTGTTTGATTTATTGTGATTTAGTTTAATAAAAAAAAAACATGTAAATTATTGTTTTTCACAGAAAATGATTATCTATTCATCGATATTAATTTGTTTCCCATCAAAGTAGACCCCATGAGATTTATCATATACTTATAACTAGGGCCTTTCAAAGAAAATGAGAGGCCTAAGACAACTAATACTTTAGAGGCCCTTCAAAATTTAAAATAAACACCGATAATACCATTGAATTTTTTCTACTTGTTCTAATTTCTGTCTTTCAGTTAGTTTTAAATTTCATCTACTTTTCTCTATATTTTTGTTGACAAACTGAGGCCCCTAATATTTCAAGGCCCGGGGCAGCTGCCTCCCTGTCCTCTCAATGCCAGTGCTTTTCTTCTTTTCTTCTTTCAATCTACAAAGTACTTCTGAAAAGCAATTGGGGCACCATAACGATTTAGTTTTTAGCTTTAGATTCTTTCCTTATCCATTTTTTCGGCAAATAAAAAATCGACGAGCAAGCGATTGCGATGTGTGATACTTTTTTGACAGTCAACAATAAGGTAAATATTCAATATGGCTGCCAATGTCGAGATACCTCAGGGACAAGTGTACCAACACAACAAAAATTGTGACATTTGGACTTCCATATCTTTGTAATACACCTAATGTTTAATTGCCAACAAAATTATCTCAGATTACGAAGCTGTATGGTGATTATGTGACTAGCTAAATAATCATGAATACATTTTTAACTATAACAATAGTAAAAAACAGATAAGTTAAACATTATTTAACAATTTAATCATCGCCTGTCATTTATCTAGAGCAGTGGTTGCGAATCTGGCACGTGAACGAGTTACGTATATGAATTTTTTCATTGGACCATGCCGTTAATCGAAAACACGGTACTCACGCTTTGTTTCTAAGTAAAAAACTAATTATTTCCTCATTTCTGATTGTGGTTAGGTAAATAAATAATAAAAAAATATATAAAACAAAGACATATGTCATGGAAAATAAAAACAGAAAGAAATTTTTATGTCAATACACAAAAAAGGGTAGTACATACTAAGAAATGTGACATTACCGAACAACTGCTTTAATCTCACATGCGGGTAAAATTCTATTGCACATTGTAAATCAACATCTGAAACACCATACTGGTTGGCAAACACCTCAAGAGCGGGCGGGATTTGTAAGAGGAAAAGGAACCCGGAAGCAATTTCTAAATATCCGCCAAACCATTGTTAGCCAGAAATAAGAAGTCTAATTGGGATGACTAAAAAACCAATGTCAAAGTTAACGACAATTTGGAAAAAAACGGGCATATCCAAAAAGACTGGACTGAATAGTTGGTGCAAGAGTCTGGTGTTCTCCATTTTTCAATACATCGTTATATAATATTAGGTGTAAGAGAAATTTCTCCATCTTTTTCAGACAGTCTAATTTGAATTAGTATGTTTAATAAAGTGTCTAAACCTAAAATCGACGTTGTACAAATGCTTCATTTAATGCTGTTATTTTTCGACGAAGGACTATCATCATCATCATCATAGGTATACAACAGCCCTATTACAGAGCCCTGGGCTCATCCAACACCCTTCTCCATTTTACCCGGTCTTTTTTCTCCAATTATCTGCTGTCACGTCGCTCCATCTTCCGGTAAGTTTCAAGATGCGGCTTCCTGCTGTAGACAGTCCAGCCACATCAACCTTGGTCTTCCTATCCGCCGAGGATAGAAAGTTTAGTTAAACATAAGTCTTTTCGATGGCTGATTGTCCCTTATCCGTGAAACATGACAGACTCAACGGAGTCTGGCCACTCTGACGACAGCTATAACCCCTATATCCTTGTAAATCGGTACAGCTCCTCGTTGCTTTGGTCACGCCATTCCCTGTTGTCGAATATAGCTTCAAATATTCGTCTCAGAATCCTCTTCTTCAGGGTATACAATTGTTGCTCATTTTGCTGTCAGAGCCCAAAATTCAGATCCGTACGTTAGGACGGTAGGTCATGTAGAGCTTGACTTTGTTGTTCCTTTAGAGGAATCTCGACCGTAGATATTGTTGAAGTCCAAAAGAGCACCGATCTGTCAGCATGGTTCTTCTCCGTACTTCCAAAATTCGTTTCATTATTTTTTGTAATAAGTGAGCTGAGATATGTGAATTTAAGTCAAGGATTTGTTCTTGCAGTAGTTTAAGCAGTCTTAAGGTGCGTTTCCGAACCCCCGCCCTGTCGACACGATGAGCGTCGGCATTACTACTACTACTACTCATGTCTGAGGATCGTGACCATTCTTGTTCTGAATCTTCTTAATTTTGGTTCTTCAGTATCCGCATCTCACATCACAGCTACTACGGTGGAACCAGTGGTGGTCTTCACTCAGCCGCTCCTGTAGATGGGCGTCATTTCCCTATGTCCTTATATGTTTTCTAAGCGACGAGCTACTCCGGGCTATCGTTTCTTCTAGCGAGATGTCCAAAGTATGTCCATGTAGTATGTGGTTTAATACAAGTGATGAAAAATGTAAAAAAGAATGATTATGAGATTTATAGTTCTAAATAAGGAATTAGCAAAGATTTCTTTGTTACAACAGGCTTACAGCTTGTAAAATAAAATTATGGAAATCAGAAAAAATCTTCGTTGAATCTGGATTCGAGGATTCTTGTTCAGTCATTGATTCAAAAAGCTGCTTCAAGGCTAAGATAATCGATTTTATCTAATTGAACTAGTGTGTCAAGCATCTTCATAATTCTTTATATCGATCAGTCATGCTCTCCAACTGTCCTCTTATCTTGTCATCTTTTGTCTGATATACGGTAAAAATTTTGCTAAGCATTTTGTGGAGCTATTATTTATTTTTCATACAAATATTGGAAAATGGACATATTTCTTCATCTGCTTCGATGATCCCATGTCATCGCTGAGTGGGAGAGAATAAATTAGTGATCTTACGATATGTAGATGATTGTAATGCTTCAATTCTTTGAAATATTGGTCAGTACGGCGCAGACAAAGGTCAATTATGCAATGACATCAACAGACGCTCTAATTGGAAATCAATTTTTATCACCATTATGATGTAACCGATGCTATGAATTTTTTAACCGAGTTTACATTTTAACAAAATTATCAACAACAGATTAATCATGTTTATTTGTTATAGACAAAAAAAACATATGCTTCATATCTAATAAGGCCATGATATTTTTTTTATAATTAACCGATTAGTTCATATTGCAGACTTGCGTATGTTATTTTAAAACATATATGAATCAGTTATAAATATATAGAATTAAGAATAGAAATACCAAACCAAACTGTAATTGTTTAAATATTTACATCTTGATTGTCTCCTTCCGGAGAAGTAAGCGTATACGTCAATGTATATTAAAAATTCCATTTATAATAATTAAATTAATTATATAAATAAATATCCTATCAAAATTCGTTATCGTCAAATCTGAAATGTCTTGTATTAATCTATCAAGTATTGATTAGGTCATATAATATCGTCGAGATAAAGCTAAAAAAATGATTTTCTTTGTGACGTAACTACAAATAAATAAATTATAAACGGTCCGCTAGCCCTGAGGAACGAGAGGCATTTGTACACCTCTGAAGAGAGTATTATTTTGCAATTTTATTAATACAAAGCGATCAGACAACTTTGTAACTAAGCTTGTGCATTTTATTGGTGTTGCATTACATACAAACAAATTCCTGACTTCTTTGCCTTTATTTTTAAGTCAGTATTCAACATCCCAGGTTCTTATAATGACTTCTATATTAGCGTAAAGTCATCCAATTCTTCAAATGCACCTCAGCTGATCATCGACACCGTAGATAAAGCCCAAATGATATATGCTTTTAAACTAAACTAAACTAAACAGTGGCCTTATAACCCTGGGGCGGGTCTTTGCCACCTGGAGGACACCTCCGTCTCAGTCGTGATGTCAGCGGATTGCAGATGACGCTTCCAGGTTATCTAGGCTCTTCGCATAAGGGTCAGGTTGCCAGCCATAAGCCTGCAATCGAAGGTCACGCGCGGATTGTACAACGTACGCAGGTTATGGCCAATTCGTATTTAATTCACGGTCTGATCGGGTGCTGCGGGCACCTCCTGTAGCACACACGTCACCGAATTGGCCTGGATAGTGGCCTGGCTCCTCATAGCTCCGTAGAATCTACGAAACTACGATTGTGCCCAACCGCCATCGCCACCACGTCTAATACCGGCACGCGACAACACTCGACTAATACATTAAAACCAAAACGATCGGGTGGACCCGATCTGATACCTTTGTTCGTTTTAAAAGCATGTCACTTTGGGGTATCAGAGCCTCTGGCTTATTTTTAACCTTTCGTAAAAATCGTCGAAATTCACTGATTCCTTGAATTCCATGATGACAATTCAGATGTACGAAGTATGTAATAGGGCTTCAAGAATGTTGGGCTTTGTCTTGAGAAATTCTCATTACATAGATAGCACCATAGTTATAAGGTTGCTATACGATACATTGGTTTGGAGTTTACTTGAATCAGGATCTATCATCTGGCCATATGACGCTTCGAATATTCTCAGACTAGAGAAAATCCAGAAGAAATTCTTAAGATATCTCTACTTGAGGGAATTTGAATTTTATCCGAGCTTATACACCAGCACATGGGTACAAGGCTGCCTGGGGAATGTAATGCTTAGAAAAAGAAGGTCAATAAACTTAACAAAGCACTTCTTCAAGCTGTTGGTTGAAGCAGTACATAACCACCTTGTACTGTGCGAGTTGTCCTTATGGACATTTTATATACTATGATTACTATTTGTTTTGCTGTTTTAACTTTTCTAAAACTAAATAAAGGATTTTCGATATTATTTGTAATAAATGCGTAAGTTTTCATGGCAATTTTTTTTAATTCTCAATAAAATTACGTATAACACATTTCATCAACATTACAAATATTATGTACATATTTTAATTTTTTTTTTATATTGCACAGGATAATATTTAACGCACTTATCTAAATTGCAACATAAAACAATAAAACGATATCTCCATAACGAAAAAACATGTAATCATCGTTTATCGTGTTTTATCATAATTATAAGCAGTCTTAAAAGTTAAGCCTCATAAATCCAAAAAAATGAAAAATACATGATGTATAATTTACAAAAAAAAAACGTTTATAATTAATAAATTTTTGATTAGACGGGGCTGACGATCAGAACCAACCGTTTGTAATAGAACGCTATCGTCTATTAAATCAATATTTTTTCGGTTATTTAAAAATAGAATATATCTTCATAAAGATAATTATTGTTTGCATACGTTAAATTGCTTCATAAGCTGAACAAATTTTCGCTACGAGCGCAATAAGGAAAAATAGGTTTCAAGTTATATTGCGAATATAATCAGTCGCCAAATAATAATTAAAAACTAAATAAAAATAAATTATTATAAGTACAATTTGGTTAAGTACTTAAAAAATAAGCGATATCGTAGTTATTACATAAAAATTAATTTGATCGTAACCAGTCCTGATCACACGCCCTTGATATGTATTGTCAAAGAGTACAGAAAAAGGAGATCAATTTTATTTTCTGTAAATACAAGTAAAACCGTGTGCATAACACACGGTTACAGAGAGTAGCGTTGAGAGCATATTAAATAGCAATTAATGTCATTGAATTAACAGCCTTATTGAGGTAATATAATACAATATTCTAATTTTTTTTTTCATTAATCGAATGCTGAGCAATGATTTAAATTATTTACAAAAATACTTAGGATAATTTCGGAGCTGTAAATGGTAACAATCGTAAAAGAAAGCTATATATATATTTATAAATATACATTTGAATGCATTCACTATAAATGATTTGTACCAATATTTTTTTATTATTGATCGTATAAAAATAATTAATAAATATCACTGTTTAACAACGTTTTTAAATAAATTTATGTTGAAGGAAGAATTATTTTTGTTGTCGCAAAAAATTTAACAATTAAACCATTACAAAGTCTTCACACTCCAAGTCTGTGTCACTGTCGTTCACACTGTTTGAGATCCACCGTTCGTCGGCGTCGGCGTTGGAATATCTCGCCGGTCGGATGCGTTCGTCAGCATTTTTACTATCACAAAAAACGAACATGGGATATTCGGGATTGCCCCCCGAGTTTAGAGGCACCAAGAATGGCTGAACGGTATTAATAAATAAATTAAACTCAGTTTGATCGGCACAATAGAAACCTATACAGCACGAAGGATCCATTTTATTCAACGGCATTTTTCGCGGAGATCGGCAATGAAAGGAAGTGACGGCGAAATTCGGTTGCCACACGTCGACGACCTCCTGACAGTAATGCGGATCCAAATGTATCAATTTATCGTCTTGATATCCGACAAAATAGAGAGAGTGCTTAGGCTTGCCGCCGATTATTCCTATACAACATTCCAAGCTGAGCATGGACGTGAGACAATTTCCGTAGATGGGGTTCATCTTCTCGGTACCTAACCGTACGGGCACTAATATGATCAACGCTTTCCATTTGCCGTTAGGTTTTAGACACTGTTCGTGCACATCTTTTATGTATATGGCGCAGTCCTGCGCCACATAAACGCACAAATCATCGAATTCATAATTTTCTTTGGACGCTTCGATTACAGCCGATCTCAATAGATACGCTACGGAACTGGGTCCGTACCAGTCGCCCGGCTTTTTCCCCATTGCTTCGCCCAACGTCACCAGCTGATGTATCGAAAGCGGGCTGTTACACGAACGTTTATCACCGAACCATTTCACAATCATGCGGTGGCAGCAGTCTTCTTGATATTCACGAGCGGTATTGATAGATCTATCCGCGGTCCATCGCCACGATCTACCCAAAAAATGGCACATGAGCGCTTGAGCCAGAAGCATTTGACCGCTTCTCAACATACAACCCCACCCACAATCCGTAGTGAACGTAGAGCCTTTCAGCAACGGAAACTCTCTTCTATAAGTCATCCATATTCTGCTGGCAAAGTCAATTTTGAAACCTTCGATACCTTCTCCTTGTAGTTGTTCAGCAACACGTTGAGCGGTGGCATCGGTTCCTACTTCGGTAGATCCTTCAGACGAATCGATGGGACTCAACTTGCGGTGATAGCAGCGACCTAGCAGCCAAACTGGCGATTCTTTCGAAAAGTTTGTTTTTAATTTGGTGGTCCAAGCGTACTTCATGTTGTTGAACATGCTGAGGAACCTGGTCTCCACTTTGTTCTTGATGTCGGAGGCATCGTCCGGCCGCTCGAAGCGAGCCGCTCCTGCGTCCCGGGCCGACATGACGACTGGTTCGCATCGGACACCACACACCCTCAACCAGCTGATGCTCTAACAGATTTGGTCGAGAACGGATTTAGAACCACCATATCCCGCCATATAAATAATCGATCAATCTCACGATTTTACGTAAAACCCTCCAAATATAAATAATTCATAATACATCTTAATAAATACATAAAAACGTGTTTAATACGAGAAATATCAGTATCTCATTAAAAACAAGTTTTTTTATGGCACGATTAACAATCGTTAAGACCATATTTACATTTTAAAAAATATACTGTCACTTCGAAGAGGTTATGTCAAATCGTGTAGTAAATAAAAAACGATAACATCCCACAATGTCTGACGACGAAGACATGCCTAAGCTTCCAGCTGATACTCTTGCATTATTAAAGGAATTTTATGCAGATCGAGAAAAAAAGAATGAAATGTTGAACGCGGATAATGAAGATGATCTTAAAACGACTAATCTTTTCGATGAAGATTGGGTAAATATAGAATAAACCTATGCTAAATATCATATTGAACTAATAATTATATATCTGTATAATAGCAACTTAGTCAATTTTGGTATGACGAGGAAACGATTGAATCTCTTGTGAGCGTCGTAAAAAAAGTATTGGAATCAAACGGAACCGTCGGCTTAATTTCATGCCCCACACTCTATATACCCATATTTAAAGCGTTAAACAAAGAAGAGACAGGTACATATATAAGATATTTACATATTATAATATTATTTCAATTTAATAATCTATTAATTTTTTAGTTAAACTATTTGAATACGATCAGCGTTTTTCAATTTACGGCACAAATTTTATCTATTACGACTTCAATCATCCAAATAATATTCCCGAAGATATGAATAAATTTTTCGATTTGGTGATAGCCGATCCGCCGTTTTTATCCGAAGATTGCCTTTCAAAAACTAGCGAAACCATTAAACTGATGGCCAAGGATAAAATCATATTATGTACCGGTTCTATTATGGGCGACACTGCATCTCGCCTGTTAAACTTAAACGCATGCAAATTTCAACCCAAGCATAAGAATAATTTAGCCAATGAATTTTCATGCTTTGCCAATTTTGCCTTGGACGAATGTTTATTATAAAATAAAAAGATGTCGTATGGATAAAAACAATGTATTTTATTTAATAAATATACATATATTTATTGATTATTAAAATAAATAATTTGAAATAAGTATGTAAATGGTAAAAGATATATTTAATTTTACATTTTTCATAGAGCACCACTTCAATAAAATTTTATTGTGAACCTAACATTTTTTTTTATAATTCTTATTTTAAAAGAGAGACGATTTTTTTATCATAACATTATGATAACACTATAACACTCATTTGAAATGAAAATCATGTATGTACAAAATCTATAAAACTTTATATAATGCAAAGGATGGATTAAGTAAATTCATAATATAACCGTTAAATCGATCAAGCCCGTCCTGTTGTGAACCTTGTGTATATATATATATTTTAAAATAATATAGATATGTATGATATCAATTGTTTGTATATTATAAATTCTGAGACACGCTAAAAATTATAATTAAATCAATAAGGCACAATTTTACTGAAATATTTGTGGTTTTCTTGCAGTAAATAAATTGTTAATGTTAAATATATTTTTAATAAGAAAAATCATGCTAATTCATAATATTGATTATAAATAAAAAATATTAATAGGCATACTATCATATTTTAATAAATGATACGATGAATAATTGTCTAAAAACAATTCTTGTAGCTAATGAATCATCTGGCAGTGTTTTTATAACCAGCCGACCCTCCTATAGGGCGATTTACTATCGCTAAATTTTTAAGATCAAATTAGATATTATTTAAATATGTATCACGAAATAAAGTCATTTTAAATATTTATTGTATTGATTTCGTTCAATTTACAAAAATACAAATGGAAAAAACCTAACCTCAAATTTTGTAGGGTTTCTTAGTCTTCTATAGCGCGGATTTCTGCAGCGTGATCCCTATCTCGGTGCTATAGGAGGGTTGAATATATTATTATTCATCGTAATACAACATAATAAATTATTATACAACTATGTATATCATCAGTCATCTTTCTTCAACTGGCCGAACACTCTTAAGTAATGATTAATACAAAAAAATAATATATTTTAAATAGAGTAATGAAAATTAGCTAGATATTTAATACAACTAATTGATTATAAATAAAAATATCAGGTAACCACGAAGAAATTATCACATGATAAATCAGTTAAAAATGAAAATAACGCAAATGGTACATGTATGTGTCCGAGAACAATTCCAAATTGTATGATTATTTTTTATCGATAAAAAAACAATTTGCATTTTTTACACATGATATTATAAATTGCTCAGATCTGTTCGATTGATCCCGATCAATTATATATTAGAGTGGAACCTCGAAACATCGTCTTCTAAATGAAATGAGGAATGACAAATAATTTTAAAATATCGTCAAAAGCATTCAGTCAAAGTTTGATCGGCTGTGACTTTAACGATTAGTTTTCTTTAATATTTACTGCAAAATGAATACCATTTAAGAATTTATTTATTTATCACACATAATCTTTTGTTTTTTCGTCAGCCGAAACTATGCGCTTAGATCTGCCACATCTATTATAACGTTCTTTTATCGGTAGGATACTTAGTTTTATTTTTGTGGAATAAATTCTTACTGATTCATGTCGTAACTAATCTCGTTTATTTATTACGTTCCTCAACATTCAGAGCTATGAATACAGAAGTTGTGGATAATAAAAATGATGGCCTATCCCAGTGACTCAACGGCTAATGACCTTGAAATTTCACACACAAGCCTTCTATATAAATATTCAAAAGATGATGTTCAATTGTATTATAAAATTTTCAATTCGGCCCGTTTCCCAAAAAGTTTGGTTACCCCTGGTATAAGATATAAATTATTTTTATAGCATTAACTATCTAGTAAATGTTGAAGTTCAAGTAGTTCAATTTTCGGCTCAATATCTTGATTAATAAAAGAGTTATGATTTTTTTAGTAAAAAACGACATTGTCACTAAATTTCGGCGAAAAAAATAATTTATTATATGAAACACTAACCGATCAGCCGATAATGTTTTCATCAAGTGAGACAATAGAGAAAGCATTATGAGCAGCGAGCAAGGATCAATAACACCTCTAGACAGAGCTGGAAGCCTTAATAACGATAGTTTTTATCCGAATTCTTGGCGTATAATTTGGTAAACGATGGATGCGAGATTATTTAACACCGTATTTATCATAGTTTGGCCGAGACTAACGATATATCAGGGTTCCACTGTGATCGATCAAGTAAGTAGTATTATTATTAAACATAATTTACAACTAAATATTCCAATATACGACATTTTATATATAAATTACCACTTTTGTGGGGCGCTAACTTCACAATACGGCAATTAAATCACGATATTGAATTGCAATAGAGTCAAACGCCAAAAATAGCTTCCGGCTGTGTAACCTTGTACATTATAATTAAGCCATACATTTAAAAAATAATTTCAGACAAAAAATTTTTAGGTTATCTTTACGAAAAATTTAGGAATCATTTAAAAATCACCCGCTAATATATACTATCATATTTTACGATGAATATAAAATACTTTTTGAACATCATTATTATGTTAATACATTTTTTTCTATAACATTTCAATAGAAGATTAACTCATTCATATACACGTTTTTGTTTTGGTTAATATTAATTCATTTATTAAGTATTATATCGTAAAAATTATATTTATTTAAACAGTAACGAAGAAAAACGTTAAAAAAATATACCAACACCAAGCCATAACTTAAATACGTACGTATTTTAATGCTATGCATATTTTATTCATATATGTATGTATTTATGTATACGTCGCATTAGCGTCTATTCTTGTAGATGGGAATGTATGCAAATCAGTGCTGGATTCAATCGGAACAAAACGCTATATACTTATTTTAAAGCGGTATTAGTACACTAATACCCAAGAAATCATATTAAAAAAACAAAACAGTAGTTCGTAAAATATTGTAATCATTTCTGCGCCCTAGTATACAGATTTGTATACTCGTTGGTCCATTAACGTACTCGTTGGTAAAATCGGGCAAGATACTGAAGTATTTGGGCTGTATACGAGTATAAATTAATAAAATAAACTAATTGCACATATTTTCTCTGACTCGTTTGTGATAATATCTAACAAACATAACCTTGGCTTCACAACCATAGCATACGCATGTTGTTGCAAAATCATTTTTCATTATTGTTAATGGTTAACACTGTGATGATACACTTATATAGCAACAATATATCGAGTATTATTTCGAGATCTATAAATCCATCCAAACAAATAAACATTAAATCTATAAAATAATTGTAGTCAGATACGTACACCACGGGCAAAGCAAAGCACTCTATATTGTTACGGATGCACTTTTCCATGCAACAACGGCTTTTATGCCTACATCCTAGCCCATCCGTATCTGAGACGTGTAACGAAATCACGGCAAGATGTGATAACATTTTGCTTTGCTCAGGATGTCATATTCAATATCAAAAGAATCTTCGCCATACTTGAAACATTATCTCAATATGTATTATACAGATGCACGAGTAGAAATAGCGCAAGAAAATATAGACAATACAAGATTTTTCTTGACCTACGTTTCATGCAGATCCATTATTAACGTGAGTGACAATTTAGATAATTAGAAAGCATTTGGAGGATTTAGACCACCTTTAACAATCGGTGCAGCTTCTCGCCTATGCGGATGACATAGACATTGAAACCAGATTTCGGATGGCATAAGGATCAATGAGACCAAAGCAAAGTACACGCTCATATGCCAAGTACGAATCCTTGAACTCATGAGACTCAAAGAGTACGGCTTCGAGGCCGTCAAGGAAATCACATATCTCGACTTTAATGTAACCAATTAGGAAGTCCGAAGAAGAACCATGCTTACAAACCAGTACTCCTTTGGACTTCAAAAGCATCTACGGTCGAGATTCCTCTCAAAGAAGGACAAAGTCAAGCTCTACATGACCCTCATCAGGCCCGTTCTAACATACAGGTCCAAATGTTGGGCTCTGACAAAGCAAGATCAACTGAATATTCCGGAGGTGAAGATTTTGAGAATTTGGAGCTATATTCGACAACAGAGAATAGTGACTCCGAAGCAATGAGGAGTTGCATCAGCTATACTGCCATTATCAGAGTGGCCAAAGGTTTGTTAACTTCCAGCTGGGATACCCCAGCTGTTAACTATACACCAGCAAGGTTCGTTAAATATAACCAAAAGGTTATAGTTAACAAACTTTGGTGTCCCCGGAGGAAAGGATATTAAGGCTGAGATGGTCGAAATGACACCACATCATTGAGACTGGCTGGAAGATGAAGCGACGTGGCGAAGGATGGATGGATGAGATGGAGAAGGGTGTTGGAAGAGGCTAGGGTCGTACACTGGGGCTCTTGTGCATATAATGATGGTTATCAGAAAGTTACAAGATTGTTCGAATAGAAGACGAAGAATAATAATTTCGTTTAAAATGTGCAGCAACTCAGGTCAGGAAGACATGAGTGAACCAAAATGTGCAAAAAAACATTCTGGATACCGTAATCAAGCTTTAGATCAAAGAAGTTGCTACAGGAAGACAATACGTGTTCCAACAAGATTATGCATCAGCACATACGACCAGGAAACCTCAGAAGTTTCTCGAGGATTACTTTTTTTACCATGTTAACCCTGAATTTTGACCTCCGAACTCGTCTGCTATTTATTAACAGTGAGCTAAGAAAGAGAATCGAGATTACAAGATTTATATAGGTTGATAGATTATGTAAGGCATGACTTTACAGCAAAACTGATCTGAAAACTGGAAAAAACGTTATTTCTACATAACAAAAACTGGAACTATTCCAATATCTTTTTTTTAATTGAACCTAAACGAAAACAGAAGCAAAAAGGTGTATCGTTTCCAGAATTTCATTGAATAAACTCCATTTACAAAGCATTACACTTTTCGGAATTTTGGTAAATTAATGTTGTATGTCGATTCTACTCGTGCACTGTATATTTTATGACCATTAAATTGTAATATGGTCCCAACGGACCGTTAAAACTAGTGTATATGCATAATCATTTAATAATAATACATAAAATAATAAAAATACATTACACGTACCGTAACAAACATCAATCCGAGACGAATCTTCAATAATCCATTTAAATTCTGAGATCACAGATTTAGTATATATCAAATTAAACATGCCGTTTACATCGATTTATTCTCTGTCATAGAGTTTTAATTTCAAATAAAATATTGAAGGCACACACTTAACAACAAGGCCGAATCTCAACTACTCTACGTAAAAACCATAAATATCATCCGGTTCCGCACTTTCCGCTCTCGAACACACCCTTGTGGAAGAATTGAGCGAATTGTAAAAGAGTTTCTTTGGTCATAGGTTGCGCGTAAAATGGACACCGTTTATCACTTGAACATACTTTCAGGAGAGATCTCAGAAATTTTTCTAGCTTCGGACGACGATTGCGAGCTAGCGAATCCGAGCTCCAAATTTGTCGCGACGGAAACGGAATAGCAGCAACCTAAAAGATCAGAATAATTAACAAAAAAGATATAATAAAATAACAATTATAGTGATAATATATTACCGAATCTCCGTATGTGGCCTTCATATTAATGTACAGCTCTCTGAATCTTCTATAACGTCGAAGCAATAACCATCGTTCGTCGTTTATTTCGATTCTGACTTCGTATTCGTGATGAGTCGATTTACCGGCACCTCGAATCACAAAACCGGGAACCGAAATACATTGATCTAAAAAATAAATTGTTTTAAAAAATTGATACAATCACAAATATTATTAATAATATTACATACTTAATGCTGACGTATGTAGAAACCAATTTACGGACTCGGATGGAACCTAAAAATAAAATTAAACGATTTTAATTATTGAAATTTTATTTTTATATAAAATTTTGATGCATGTAAACGTGATTTACCGCAGTTTGCATCAAAGTACTTCTCGCTGAATTTTCTAAATCGATAAAATTAATTCTTGAGCTAAGCGTATTGGTCTCGCTATTGCCGTTGGAATTACTACTGTGCCGATTTTCACTACTGGTCGAATCTTTGCTCCCCGACCATAAATTTTGATCGTACGGATCGGATTCGCTCACAAATAATTCATCATTCGACGTGGACGCATTATCGAGTCCTTCGACTTCGCCGTCGCTCAAGTGTTGCTGTAACGGATCGCTCTTCACAACTTGTAAAATTGAATTTCTACTAGTGGAAAATTTTCGATCCTTACATATGTCCTCGTCCGACAAGAGGTTGTCCGTGGTTTCTTCGTCACTTGCGCCGATCGGCGTTTCGTGTATCGGAGTGACCATAATGGAGCGCGATTTCATCGCACTTTTATTATCAAAATTAGAATATTGCAAAGCCATCTCTAACCGAATATATTTCCTCTGTAAATCTTGCAAAATCTAAAATAATGATGAAAAATTATATATTATTTTCGATATGATTATTATTTCAATTAGTAACAACATACGGCTATTTGATGATTGAGTTCTTCTTTCGAACAATCGTTTTCTAGGCTCGAAATTACGAGCATTTTTTGTGCAGCAACCTTTTGACAAAGGCGCTGCATTGCACGTAAAGCTTCCGCTTCGGTTATATGTTTCGATCCAACCGTCGATCGTCCCATCTCACCTAAAAAATAATATAAATCAATCAAATATAAAGGTAGTGCAAAAATACGTGCCGTTATTGCACCAGTTTTAAAAATGCAGGTGTACTAGTTTCAGAAAAATAAACTTTCAAAATGGAAACAAATCAAACTTGGATGATAACGCCAGCTATGGCAAGTTTTTCAAGTGGTTACCCTAACGGTCATATTTCGAACCATACGCACTGACTGTTCCGCAGACCATGATCCATGGTTTCAGGTGCGTAGTTACATCGGGGCCTCTGCATACAACCCTACAGGGATCCTTGCCTCTCAGGGGCCCCCTCATTATTCAAGAAATAATAAATATTTGTAACATCGAGATCGCTAATATCGATGATCGTGAAAAGCTAATAAAAAAAGAAAAAAGAGAAGAAGCAATAAAAATTTAAAAAATCTAATTTTGTTCTTCTTTTTGTTTTTTTTACATAAATTGACGTGAAATTAATTATATATCCAAAACATTGCAAAATGAGATAAAAAAAACGTGAGCGTGGATTGCATATTATAGGGTGTAGGGGTAGCGAAATTATTTTGAAATGGAGGGGGGCCTCAAAATTGCGCCTGGGGCCTCTAAAGCGTTAAATCTTCTATTGGTGTGTGTGGTGTAATTTCAAGGGAATTAATAAAAAACCTGTTAATCAGATGACAAACTATAATAGATCGAGAGCGAAAATATAAAATTGATAAAACTACAGTCAGAGAGCTGATTCTTATAGCGCCGAGATGGAGTCCACGCTATAGAAACCCGCCCTATAGAAGACTAGGCATTTTTTTATTATATTTTATAAATTAAACGAAATCAATACATCAAACATTTATCCATCCTCATATTTTAAAAGACCCTGTTCTATTTTTAGTTTGTTCACATGCTTGGGTTATATTTTGTTGACAACCAAAAGGCATTAACCTTTATTTCACATAGCCATGTATTACATATTGATAAAATATGTAGTTTGACCTTGAAAATGTAGCGTTTTGTAGAAAACGGTGATCTAGAAAGAAGCACTATAGGAGGGATTATCCCACACGCCGCTCTATAGGAGTGTTGATTGTAATATAAAAAATGCCATGTATTTTTGGCTTTGAACCGTAGTTTTAGTTTGGTTTTCGTTCCAGCTCAATTAAAAACTATATATTAATTCGGTTACAGTTTTTGGCGAAAAAAAAACATTTTTCGTTCCGACAGTAAAAATAATTTTTAGCAGTTTTTTTATTACCTAATTTTCGTCTCAACTTGGCTCTGCTGTGTCTATCTTCCGTTAACATTTTTTCAGTACTATTCGGCGACATTAAAGCCGGAGCGTCGCTCTTAGCCTAATTTAAAAAGATTAATCAATACATTTTTAATTTAAATATAAAATATTTGGTATATAAAAGATTTACTTTGTAATAATCTTCTGTGCTCGATAATTCATCGCTATCATCGACGCGCGGTAAATTTTTTGGTTTCAAAACAGCTGGTGTTGTATTATCTATATTTCCATTTTTTTCAATATCAGCATCAGTCAACGAACTTGACATCCGTCCATCACCGAAATTGCTTGATAACATACGACTGTTGTGATGATTCGGCGTCGATGTTTCAATATTAGACGTTACGCTATTTAAATTTGAATCTGAAAATGATTGCGGATCGTGTGTCGTATCGAAAGAACACGACGAATTCGCCGTATGAAACGTATCGCATGTCGTCATAGTGGATTCTGAAGGTTGAAGAGGTACTAAATCTAAACTTAATCTGAAATCAAATTAAAGGATATAAAAAATTAGTTCATACGAAAATATGTCATTAAATACGTACAATTTCTTTCTCTCGTTGATTTCATCCTTTTCGCTGTCCATTTTCTCCGTTGCGGTGATATTACCATTTGTATCATCGAGCGTTTCATTTACTTTAATTATTTCTAATGTACTACTCCCATTATTATTGTCTTTAACTTGTGTATTGTCATCTTCAGTCATTTCAAGATCGTCGGGCGATTCCAGTAGAGTCTGCTGAATCCCCGCTTCTTGTATGTTTAATAAATTAAGCTCTAAATCTAATTGCTGAACTTTGGTTCTGTGAGAGGCTAAGCTTGCAACGCGCGTCTGCAATTCATCTTCGAGCGAAGAAAGCTCTTTTTTCTAAACGAAAAACACGTAAATTACAATTATATCATAATATTTTCATACAAACAGATATGGATAATAATCTTACATGATGATTAACTAAATCTCTTATAGCGAGAGCGGCTTCGGAATCACAAAGCTGAAGTAATTGCAGTAAAGACTCCGTCGATTGATCCAGCGTAAGTAAATCTTCAGGACTTGAAGTCGCATTCTATAAAATTAAATATTACAAAAATTATTAAATAAAAAAAATATCTTGATACGTGAATATATTTTTAATCATACATTTTATTAAGCGTGAAATACATAATTACTGATAACGGTTTCTAATTCTATCACAGTCTAAGTTTTGTTAAAATAATTTCAACGCATCAATTAAATATTGCATATCTAAATCTTACCGTAGGCACGGACATGCCGTTTTCTTTCAGCTCTTTCAATTTGTCTTCGATTAGCTGGGCTAGAGATTTTCGTTTTACCTCAATTTCGCACCTCACTGTCGACGCGTGATTAAATTCACAATCAACCTTCGAATCGAAAATAAAAGAAAATATAAAATAAAACAAAAAACAAAACAAAAACAATACTTTTAAACGAAAATAATTTTTAAAGCATATTTTTTACAAATTGGAAACTATATATATACATCTAATAACAAGCAGACCAATCTGATTAATTATATTAGCAAATAATAATAATAAACGAAACAATATAAGTAAAATTACCATCTGTTGATGATTTTCTTTTAGCGAAACAAGCTTTTTCTGCCGTCCACTCAATTCTTTCTGTCTCTCTTCTAATGCTTGTCGTCCAGCACCCCATCCTCGTTCTAATGCCTGCCAATCCGACGACAATTGACGACATTGTGTGGCATATTCTTCCTCCATTTGTTGCCGTTCCTGCATATTAACAAAAAAATTAAATTACAGCATTCAAATTATTAAGAATTAAATAAAACCAATTTAATTTACAGTATCCAGTCGTTTTTGTGCTTCTTGCAATTGTTCCTTTTCCATATGCCAACGTCTTTCCCTTTCTTCTTGCTCTTGTTGAAACACTTCACGCTCCCGCATTAACTCCAAGCGTTGAGCCTCGATTTCATCGGCACGTATATCAGTTTCAATATCCCTGAAAGTATCGATTTACATATTATTAACCCGACAACATATCGCATATATGTAACAGATTAATATTATACCCGACGACTGATGCCAAATTTTCCGTACTCGCCGCAAGATCCGTTGTAGACCAGCTCAAGAGTGAAAGACGAGATAGATTCATCATCGAAGTGCTTCCCTCTTTTCTTAATTTCGCCGCTTCAGCTGGATCATTATAACGAAACATATTCGTGCGGCCCAATAATAATATGCAGCCTTGACTGAGCTTTGCCGGTTTGTCGATTAACACTGTATTGAGCCAGCATTGGGCGTTGGGATTCGGAAAAATTGTAGCAACTCCGTCGTAAAGACTTATTTTGCAATGTTCGGAGAGAACACCTCCTCCCGTCAATATTATATCGGGCACGGTATCACATTCTTCGCTACCTATAAAAGTCTCTCCCTCCTAAAATAACATTGAATATTAATCGGATGAAAAATAATAATATAATAACTATAGCGTTGATGCAAAAGTTCTGACATGATACTGGCAAAAAAGATTTTTTCTCGGAATTCATGAATAACATGTTTTAAAATTGTCTTTTTGTATAGGATAGGTAAAAGGATGCTTCCTCCCTACTTTCTATTTAGTTTTAGTAAAAGCAATACTGCAACTGTGGCAGGAAATTTTTTTTACGATGTGTATAGCAAAGATAACCTCAAAGTTTGACAGACAGAAAAGAGGTTTACAAGCCACAGATCTGGCGACCTTTAAAGCCGATATACGTCAAAACACCAGAGAGATCGCCGTGAATATGAGAGTCAGTCAATCAACCGTATTGATACATTTACATCGTAGAGAGATGTTTTCGCAGTACAACGTTTGAATTCCTCATAAATTGTCGGCTGACAATTTATTGGAGCATTTTTCAACATGCGTTCTTTTGAGTGAGATGAGAAATAGGTAATATACAATAACGTAACACGGAACAGACATTAGGGTATACCCAAAGGTTTGGGGCCTCAAATTTCAGCTCTTAAAATGTTTTTTTGTTTCATAACAAAAATAATTAATAATTTTTAGTTTTGTGTATTTCGAGCTCTTAGAACGTAATCAAACAATTACTACTAGTATTTCATAACGACAATGAACGGCCATATGTGACGACGATAACCCAACACAGAATGATATCAAGCACCCACTGTATTCTCCAGATCTTGCTCCAACTGTTTTTACTCCGATGGTATTAATAAGTTGATAGAATGGTGAGAGAATGTTATAAGAATTATTTAATTGATTACGTCAATAACATTTTCATCAACCAAAAATATAATTTGATGATACCTTGAGATGATATAAAGTTACTCCGGTCGAAAGAAGATTGTCATCGATGCCAACTAAATGTGGCATGTCTGAATCGAGAACGACACCGAGGCCGCTCTTTCTGAGTCCTAACGCTTTCTGCTCTTGAAGTATTTGTTGGGTCTCCTTCCATTTCTCGGTCCATTTTTCCGTTAAGACCTTTTCTTCGGCCTCTTTTCTTTGAAGAGTGGCCAATACTAGCGGTTCGTTATCAAGTGACAACTAAAAACAAGAATCAACATTAAAAATTGAATTCAGTTCTAGGATCCAGAATAAATAAAAAGAAAATAACCGAATTCAATCCGATTTGGAGCCGCAGCTTATCAATTTCCTTTCTGAGCTCTTTAATTAGTTTAACATTCGGATCTTCATTGATAGTCGGTTTATTAATAATATTTTTAGCCCGATTGGCATATCTAAGTGTTGATAATGTTTCGCCGTAATTACAGTCAGCGGGGGATATCTGCAATGAGTAATTTATAATGAGTAATCAAACGAATCAAACGAATATGTGTAGATCTTGCCAAAACATACCGCCGCAATCATGATGGTTTTTGAATTTCCACCTAAAGAGTCTTTCAGCAGCCACGTCAGAACGGAATCACGATATGGAATAAAAACGTTTTTGTTGTTTTTTCCATTTTTCTGTGCTGCATCGTTATTGTTTTGCATAATTGAGGATTCGGCCAATGCAGATATTACTGAACCGAGCGTTACTAACGATTTGTTTATATGAGCACCTTCGACGAGCCTTTGACCGGTGGCTCCGGAAGCATCAGCACGCTCGCTTTAAAAAAATACATTCATTATTGAACGAATGAATTATTTTTTGCATATATTTTCAAAATTACAAACCTTCCCGCTAAATCTACGAGATGTACTTTTGAAACAGTCTCACTAGGCATATTGTCGTGTTGCAAAAAGACTGCTTGAACGAATGTAATAGTAAAAATAGCATGTGAGCGACTTGATACATCGTTCATCTGAGTCGAGGCTGTTGTTCTATGCAAATTTCCTCTATGCATACATTCCTAAATAAATTGTAAATGTAAATATATTGACATAAATTTACTCAAGTTTATCACAGAGATTGTGCTATTATCTACCTGAATATCATCATAATCAGATACTAAATGCTTTGAAAGATCTTGCACGTAGGGGCCCAATTTGGGGTGTTCTCTGACTTTCAAGGAATGTCCCACATCTCCACCCAAGAGATCTTTTACTCTCTCATTATAAATTTCCAAATAACTAACTTCGGTGCGATATGATGCACCATTTTCTTTACCCGCAGCTACTCTAGAGAATAAACTACGACAAATGCGTGGAATCAAACCTTGACATTCCTGGAAAAAAACAAAAAATAGTATTTGTAATTCTAACAATGACGATGACACGAAGAATGATAAAACAAAAGTCATACAAAATCATCATCGTCGAGTATTTGTAAATATTATAGACAAATAATTAATTATAACGTACCGGTGATCCCATCATTGTAAAAGTTTTTCCACTGCCTGTTTGTCCGTAGGCAAAAACGCAGGCATTATATCCCTCAAATGCACTATCGATAACATCTAAACCTAGATCGGCAAATACCTAAAAAATTTAAATAAACAAAATAAATTCAAGAACATATACAACATTTAATATCAATATATTTTTTTTACTTGTTCCTGCGATGTAAAGTGATTATCCTCACTGTCGAACGACCAGTAAGAATGATCAAATGTGAAATCTTTATATCTCTCCCTGCCGACATCTCCGGATTGTGTATCACGTGTAGGTACACCCTAATATTAATTAATTAAATTTATTTTTCGTAAAAATACGTTTGTATTAAATTAACATTTGAAAACTAACTTTTGTCATATGCAATCTCGTCTTTTTCCCATCCATTTGAACAATCAGTTTGGCATCCATATCCAATTCCCTATTAAAGTATAAAAATAATTATGAATAATAAAGTTTACAATACAATACGTTTGTTTTATTTCAATTAACAACGATGTAAACAAACATGACACAACATTAATTTTAAATGATAATTGGCGTTCAACTACAATATGTCACTTTTGACAGATGTATTCTTAAATAATATTGCGTAAATAAACGAATACATATGAGATCATTATTGAAAAACGAGTCGAATCGTGAACGGTAGATAGAAGGGCGGAGTACCTTTGATTGAAAGGGCGAACCCGTACAGCCACCCGCAGCGAGGCCATGGCCACCGGCCTGCATGTCACCACCTCGCGGCCTAACAAACACTATTACTGACCATTATCCTAACGTGTCATTTTATTTGCTTGCACTTTCTATCTAGCTGTAATATCATCAAATATAATATATAAATATTACAATAACTGCATATATATACATCTAATATCATTAATAGCTCTTTAATAATGATAAATATGCAATATACTCAAATAAATTTAATTATTCATCTGAATAATAGATGTATTTATACATTTATATTATAATTATATTGAACTTTATACATAGTCACATTGATTAATAATTTATTTTGAATAAAATACCGAAATAAAAAATGTTCATGAAAAGTGATGGTCGTTAAACTTGCGCTTTAGTCCTGAGGGTAGGTTGCCACTGTCGATCGTCGATTTTTGCTGTTCCTGTGCTAGGGTTTGTACTCATGTGATTAATCTATTAATTTGTTATGTCACACATTCAGATATTTTAATTAAAATATATTTAATTATGTTTTGCTTTATTTCACCTATTATATAATTCCAATCATAACCTATAATTGTCATTTTATAACTTAATCAAATTATGTTATGTAAAATATTAATAGTATTTTATGTAACGTGTTGATTTTTAATAATATTTTTTTTCAGCTCACAAATTCACCATGTCGGAAGCGGCTATCAAACGTCCAATGAAATTCCCCTACACATATACGGCGCGAATTGCTCAATTTCCGCTGAAATTCCACATTAAGAACCAATGGATGTTCAGATATTACGGATTCGGACTGTTGTTGAGCGTGCCAGTATTCTGGAAGTTACACAAAATGGGTATGAATACGTTTCAAATGATGATTTACGTAAACGTTTTATATGTGCTAAATAATATTTTTCGTTTTATAGCCAATTCCCCCGAAAACATCCGCAAGGTCGCCGAAAAGCGGATGCGAGAAGCTGCCGAGCATTAAAATTTAGCTTAATTTAACATTGTTAAATGATGGAATAATAGCGTTAATATATTTAACTTCTGAATAAATCAAATTCAACTGTATCATTGTTTTATTTACTATGCATTTATATCGAAGTTGTGCTGCCATTTATTCGTTTCCTGATAATTCTCTTGTTTTGCGTAGAATACATGTGTTTGGATCTGGATAAGTAGGTTTTTAAAGGCAAATCAGGAGCCGCTTGTCCTTAGGGGCAACTAGGAAACTGCCCACACACATTTCTCCTAATAAAAAATAATAATTAGCTGAAATATGCAAACAGAACCGTATTTGTATGGTGTTGAATGAGTGTTGTTGTTTGACTAGATAGTGGAGATAAAAAGAAGACTATACAGAAGGTCTGAGGCAGGTTTCTACCTGCCCTGGACGCGTCGCTGGGGCTCAGTTTAGCTATTGGTCGGGTGCGAACAAGTGTTGTCGTCTGTCAGTCAGTGAAAATATAGAGTAAAAGTTCCATATTACTGTATACAGAAGGTCACTTTTCAGGGCAGACTTGTATATGCCCCGCTAGTCTATATTTTATACTCAATTTGAAAAAGAGGGGGGGGGTGCACTTCAACCTCATCGTGCCCCACTTGTTTTTAAAGTCACGACCCGCCCCTGAGAATAATGATAATTATGCTAAAATGATACACTTGTATTTATTTCGAATCATCTTTTTATTGAAAATTGGAATCACAATATTATTTACTCTATTTAGACATAACATAAAAACACTCCAAACTATTCACAAGTTCGTGCCGATAGATTCACGTGAATGTGGTTAATTTATTTTTTACAAATCATTTTATTTTAACAAAGGCTATTGCTTTATAAAATTAAATTATGAGCAATGATTTATTTTCTAATTATCGTCATTCTATATAAATATATGAAAATAAAAAGAATGTTATGTACAGTCATTTTGTAATTCATAAATAAAATTTTGATGGAAAATATCTTCATAATATTGGGTCAACATTACAAATTTAATAATACAACTACGATACGATGACATAAATGCAAAATAAAAATAAAAACGAATAGAAAAACAAGAGTGCATAATAGTTTTTGTACTTATAATACTAAAATTAAAAACAATTACGATGTAATGTGCACACTTAACAACGAATATACAAATTAATAATACAGATTCACATTAAACAAAATATTGTGATGGATCACATATAAATAGTATAACATAAATAAATTAATAAGTTATGACATGAATAACCTAATCACAAGTCCACTAAGTGCACTATTGAGGTTTGAGTTGTATCCGCTAAACGTAAAATAAACTCTTAACATAACGGTGCTGATCATTAATTTTCTACTTTGTGCTTTTTAATCGCCGGTTCGTCGCTCTCCGCCTCCGTATAAATCAGATTTAGATCTTTACACTTCTTTTCAAAGAATTTCTGAAGTCTATTGCCGGCTCTGAAACAATTTTTATTAAAATTTATTACAATCGATAAGCGAGTATAAAAAATTCATATTAAAATATGTATATTTACTTTGCAACGACGTCGTCGTCCTGATTGTATTTGTAACAATTGTTAAAAACTAATCCGACATCGATCATAAACTCGGTATCATTGGTGTAATCTCCGTTTTTCAATTTTGTCTTCATCGTTTCAAAATCCATTGGTTCGGCTATTATATCAAAATAATCGGGCACCTTCAAGAATAAATAAATGCATAAATTATCAATCACGTAATGCACCACGATGATAAAATTGAGCGACGTACCTCTTCTATTGTGACGGGAGCGTTAAACGGCCAACTATCTTTATGATGCATCATTTCGTTTAAGACTTCTTCTAATGCCGACTTGTGAATAACTTCAGATCTACGAGTTTTGCGATTTACACCTGAAAATATCAACATAATTTAGTAAATGACGTATTTGCTGTATTGATCATTCTTTTTCCATGAATTGCTTCTTTTATTTATTTTAATAATTCCTTTACAATCTCACCATACAGACAAAAGTACCTTTTTGATTGTCAGATTCAGTTTCAGTGTTGCCAGTGGTAGCTGTTCGAAAACATTTTCGAACATTTTCGAACAGGTACCACTGGCAGGTCGAATTTTCATCTAATTTTATTAATTCGTCATACATTCGAACCCGTATAGATTTGCTGTCATCACTTAACCGATCCGCCACGGTGGCTCGGAAACAATGGAGTCGTCCGATGGGGGTCTATAAGAGACCCCAACCATTTTAAGTTAAGATATTGATGAATTCTTCATCAATATCTTGGCATCTTTTTTAAAAATGCATTATTCTAAGAATTAAAATAGTTATTCATAATATGCTCCTAATTAGATTGATATTTTGGACTTCAACTAATCAATGACGCATAAATGACATACACTCGGCAATGTCTCGGCACAGACTGAGCACACGTCCACTACCAAATTATTGTTATTTTTTTTTGCGATTGCGGACAATAAAGGTCACTGATTATTTTTTCTTTAGACTTTTTTAAACAAATACAAAAAATTGTGACGTGTAGGATTTATATTAAAAGAGAAAATCAAAAACTTGGGGCCCCCAATAGACCCCCACCAGCAAAGCTAGGTTAAGGATTTTAGAATGAATAATCCCTTTACAAAACCACCATATAGACAAAAGTACCTTTTTGATTGTCAGATTCAGTATAGGTTTTGCCACTGGTACCTGCCCTTTAGAAAGCCACTGTTCTTGCGTTATTGGTTCGAGTACATAAATCTATGTTGAATAACTCTATGTTAGTTTTACATAATGTTGAATAAAATTGTGCTTTAGATGTCCACCAACCAATATCAAAAATATACATAAATGGGTCGACATCACCAATGACCATTAAAAAGGACAATGTCAAAAAACAACATTTTACCCGGGTACCCCCCCACACTTATGCATAAAAATTTTAATTTAAAAAAAAAATTACCGTTGGGAAATCCATTAGACGTTGGGACAGATTGTCGCTTTACATCTGAACTTCTAGTGGACTTTTTTGATGAATTTTCATTCACGTAATCGTTACCTCTTTCTTTTGATACTCTACTTCTTAACGATATAACTGGCTCGTCACTATTTTCCGAATCTATAAATATATTTATAAATTAGTGGATTTAATAAATTAGTACGTTTCAATAATAAGTAACTAAGAAATTATATTATTTAAGAGACGTGCATCAATAAATGTAATTAGAATACAAAGTAAAATATATAGTAACAAAGTCAAAATTATTTATCAACTTTTTTTAAATAAACAAGTCCTAATAAATAATAATAAACAATTAAAATATATTTTGTTTATAAAACATTAACCAGTCATATGCCATAGACAACCCAGTCGAGCAAAACATAGATTTGTCCCGCTTGAAAAACATTTTAAAAATTACTTTTGAAGAAATTTAACCTTTTCCACTCCGTTAGGCCAGACGTATTACGTCTAAACGATTTTATAGTAAATATCTTCAACCAATTTTTTTTTATTTAATCTAATTGGACATCAGAATAAACCTAATAGATGCTTCTTATTCATTTTCTCGATGAATATCTCTTTTAATAAATTTGTAACATTGGTGTTACGAGTATACAAAAAAAAACCCTTCATTCGACAAATTATTTAAGAAAAATTATCTATTTTGAGTCCATATTTGAGGTTAAATATCGGTTTAGTTTGATTTTCGATGTTATCAAGAATTTCGTGCGCTGGCAACACTTTTTGATGCGATATTTGTTTGATGATTCTCACTTATTCCTCAGAAAAAAATCCAGATGAGGATCAAAGATCATGTTTTTTATTATAATTATTTCTACTAATGTTTAATAACCACAACAGCGGCTAACTGGTTAAAGAAATAATAACTAATATAAATATTTGATACTAAACACATCAAATCATTCTTAAATAATATCAATAATCTAATGAGGAAGACGACTACATATAAGAAAAGAATAAATAATTGATTTAACTCTTTAACATCATTTTGTAATTTTATTCATAACTCTAATGCATACTTTAAATATATAAATAAATCTATATTTTACATGAGAGTTAAAGAGCTAAAATTAAAATAAATCATAGAAACA
Organism: Philopotamus ludificatus; assembly: GCA_022495035.1. Classification (NCBI taxonomy): domain Eukaryota; kingdom Metazoa; phylum Arthropoda; class Insecta; order Trichoptera; family Philopotamidae; genus Philopotamus; species Philopotamus ludificatus. The sequence continues at coordinate 30,825 of JAGXCT010037188.1, read as the reverse complement.
AATGAATATCAACATCAATCTGTCAAAAAAATGAAAAAAATGGGTTAAAAAAATGGATTTTTTTGTTATATGTGAAAAGCGTAACAAACCACTATCTTGAACAGTTTGTTTCAGCATCTTTACATATTGATGGATGTTATTAATTGCATCTGCAGCGCACCTTCGTATTATATGATCTGACACTATCAATTCAGAAGTATACAAAATATAAACACAAATCCAATATTCTTATGATTCATAATAAAAACTTAGCTTATGACTCTATTTATAATACTATCGAATATAAATATATGCAATTATTAATACGGCGTGTGTATATTGAATACTTATACATATATTGCGATACTTCTAAACACTTTGTTATGAGCATGATATGGAAATGATAATAAAATTTTTGTACTGTAATTTGTTCCGTTGGTGGTGGGCGCTGAGCGGCGGGATCGCCTCGTCGACGTATTTTTAGAATCCTCGGTTTCGGGCGACGGCGCTTTTGAGGTGCGATTTCTTTTCGATTTTAATATCAACGGTTCCTCGCTACTCTCCGAATCTAAAAAAAAATAAAAAAACATTTATATCGTGTTTACTTTTTCAATGAATTATGGCAAGATGGTGGAAAGGCTGAACATTTTTAACCAAATTTATTTTTGTTAAATTGTGTAGCGAACAAAATTAAACATGGTCTCGCTCCTCAAATATAATAAAATCAATAAAAAATTATATAGTGGTGTTTCGTATTTTGAGTTTTCTACCGTTAAAACCAGGACCATTGATTTTCGTTTACGGTTCAGTTCCGTTTCGAAGCCCTGGTTTAAACACCGTAAAATTAAATATTTCGGACACATTGTTTGGATATTAAAGTATCTCCCTTTTCAGTTCATCCTGAAAGGAAAAGGGACAAAAAGAAGTGATGTGTTGGTTTCCGGAATTAAAGGGTAAAGAAGAACTTCAACTCTGTCACCATCAATAATAAAAAGAAGTAGAAAAACAAAATTTTAAGAAAGACAAGGACACCAATGGTTCCAATTTCCAATGTGGATCTTAAGAATCGTTCCCGGATTGGATTAGAACACAAGCTATTGTGAAAATACTGCACGCCTGAGAGGCCCCAGGCCCAATCCAATTTTGAGGCCCCTCCTCAAAATATTTTCACTATACAGTTAAACCCCCATTAACACTAAAATCGGGACCGTGTAATTTGGAGTAGTGGTCCGTCTGTGTGCGTATAGCCTGGCACGTGTTGAATACAGAGACGCTAGCCAACGTTTGACTGTATGTGAATGGGACCGTGCAATTGGGGGATTTGCGGCAAATATTTCAACTCAGCATGTAATTCGGGATAGTGTAATTGGGGGTTCCACTGTACACTATAATATGCATTCTATGCGTATGTTTTTTCATTCAATTTGAAATGTTTTAAATACATAATTAATTTCACATCAATTTATGTAAGAAAAAGTCAAAGTGTAAAGAAAAGTCAAAATTAAACTTCTTCATTTTTATTGTTTTTTTCTTCTTTTTGATTAGTTTCTTGAAGATGGATATTAGCGATCTCGATGTTACAAATATTTATAATTTTTAGAAAGATTCAGGGCTGTATGCCAAGGGCCCCGATGCCTTGCAACATTTTGCCTTACGCGCCTGAATCCGTGGTCTGCGGAATAGTCATTGCATATGGTTCGAAATATGACCGTTAGGATAACCACTTGAAAAGCATGCCATAGATGGCGTTATTCATTTGTCCATTTAATTTAGAGTATACTGCTAAAATATTAATTATTTTTGTTATAATAAAAAAAAATATTTTGAGAGCTGAATTTTGAGGCCCCAGGAGGGCGCGTCATGCGCCTAAGGGGTATATCCGCCACTGGCACTCCGATAAGACAGTAGTGACTAGTAATAGTAATTCAAATTAAAAAAAATATATATATAAAAGTATTTGATAGATTAAAACTCAATCTATAGTTAAAATGGATTCCTCAAAAAAATAAATTATGAACTACGAGACACCACTGTACTTTGTATAGCCATATATAGTTTTCTGAGTACAGATAAAACTCGTAATAGATGAAATTAATATTTTAAAATAATCCAAATTTACGAATAATTAAGGTTAAAAAGATTTTTAACCATTGATTGAAATTAGGAGACCTTACCGTTTTAATTTACAGCGAAAAAAATAGCAATAGATATAAAATTATAGTCATTATTATAATTAAAATAAATATATTGAACGTTATAAATGTATCATAAGTGTTAATAGATTAAAAAGTTAAAAAAAAACAGAAGTCCAAGATTAATGAGATAAGAGAGCGATTTCTTCCGATAGAATCAAGCGTTACATGAACGTTAGATAGATAAGGATACCTTTTACCTACAAAACTGACAAAATGAAAGCATAAAAATGCAATGTTATAAATAAAAAAAAGGACATGCGAACAAATAAAAAAAAAAAAAACAACGTCAAGATGTTTTTAAGCTAGTTCTATGAGTGCAATGTATTGCAACGAACCACTGTGTTGCCGAGGCGAATGTTTAAGCATCTTTTTGTAGTGATCAATGTTGTTCATTGCGTCTGCCGCACAACGACGGACTCTCGGATCCCATTCTGCCAAAGTACATTATAATTAAAATATTAAAGTACACATACATTCACTTAGTAATTGTTCCCCAATTTGTGATAATAACGTTAATATAACAATGTATAAATGTATAACCTTTGTCTTGTTTGGTTTGTTTCGAGCACTGGAGACAGGTGAACGCGGATTTCCGTTGCTGGGGCCGAGGTAAACACTCCGAGTGCCAGCCTCTATCGCATTCGTTACATTGTACTAGGACTCCACCCGACTTACACGTGATGCACAATTGAATATTCGAATTATTCCAGCTAAAAAATGAAAATTCACAATATTATAAATCGATAAATTACAAATTTTATATATACAGCCAACCTTCCTATAGTGTCGAGATAGGGTCTACGCTATAGAAGACTAGGAACTCATACAAAATTTGGGGTTAGGTTTTTTAATTGTTTTTTGTAAATTAAACGAAATCACCACATCAAAAATTTTTACATTCACATATTTTAAATTTACCTTGTTCTGTTTTTAGTTTATTCACATGCGTGCGATACATTTTGTATGTTTTGTATAATATGTCCTTGAAAATTTAGTAATTTTGTAGAAACCGACAATCTAGAAGTGAGCACACTATAGCAGGGAGCGCTATAGGAGTGTTGACTGTATTAGAGTGGCACTTAAATCGTGATTTTTGGTGCATCAAAGTGTGGCTTCTTTATATAAAAAATTATCTAGTTAATATTTGCAGATGTTTTTGGTGGATTTTGACTTAAAAAGACAAAAAAAAGTCACATATTGTGTTTGAAGATCAAAAATTAAAAGTGTTGATTGAAAATAATTCACGTATAATAACACGTGAAAATAATTCACGTATAATGGCACTTAAGATGAATTCGTCAAAAACTTTAGTGACATGAGCTTTTCATCGGATTGTGAAAATTAATAAGTTTGATGAATGGTTTCCGAGCAAGCTGACTCAAAAAAGGGTGTCTGACTGGGTTCTTTGAAGGTCTACTAACTACAGCAACCGTTTTTGGACAATTTGATAACCTGAGATGAAAAGTGGATACTTTGTACTAATTTTAAACGACAAAGGATTGGGTGAATCCTGAGAGACAGGGGCGCGCCAACCATATGGCCAGGTTGTGCATCGCACACAGACGCTGAGAGATTAGGTGCGCCGAGAGACGCCAAGAGAGGAAAAATTGTAAAATATTAACTATTAATTTGTTAAACTTTTAAAATACTTTTTTATTGTAAAAAGTATCTAATTTTCATCTGTTGTGGCTATTACAGATTGCTTTTGCCAAAAAAAATCAAATTTTTCTTTCAGTCGAAACTTATTGAAACTGAGATTTTTACAAAAATGAGCCATGGAATAATTATTTTATGAAATACCTATTGCTACTGTCTTCGTCTTCATCTCCTGAATCAACTTCTGTGAACAATTTCCTATTTTTCTTTTGAGGCAATTTTTCCTTAGGTTTACATTGATTACAGAACCAATCGCCTGATGGTATTTTCTGAATAAAAAACAAATAAATATAAGTACATCGTCAAAAACAGCAATATATTGAATGAACATATCGTTTACCGTTAATTTAGGTTTTAGACAGTATATGTGATGCCCTTTATTACACATGTCGCATAATAACATATTTTCATCGTCGTTTCTTTTACGACATATTCTACAGTTGGCATTTAAAATCGATCTCGACCATACTATACTATTTTCTAAAATAGTTAAATGCAAATTAATTTGGGCGAAACTCGTGCATTCCATCAACGACAATTCCCATCTCTTCAATGCGTCGTATTGCAATGGTTTCGTATTGTCTTTATTGCGCTCTTTTTCATCGTAACCTTTAAAAACACGAAATAAATTACACAACACCGAATTTTTAAACACAATCATTGCAAAAACTTCATATTTACCCAGCGGTCGTTTTAAATGCTTATGAAAAACTGCTTGTCCTAATTGTAGTAGAGCGGAAGCTAACGATTTTACCCCGGTCAGATCAACGGTGCCAGTTTCCTCTAACAAATCTTCCTCTACGTCGGAATTTATTTCATCGGAAACATTTAAATACGAACCTGGATCACGATACGTACTTATTGAAGGATAAAAATCTAATCACAAAAAAAAAACAATTAAATATTGATCAGCGTGTTAAGTACGAATAAAAATTAAAACATACGTTTATAATTTTTTGTATACTCTTCATCTTCATTTAACGTTGGACCCCATGTTAATGTTGGACATTGTTTATCATATCCTCTATTCAAAAGAGTGCTACGCCACGTATCGCGATTCTAAAATAACGCAAAGGTTAATTGCATAATGATATATTATATTAAATTAAATAAATATACCTTGACGTTTAATTCGCCTAGACCACTTAAATGCAGTTTTTCTTCGAAATCTAAAACAGTGTCTCTAAGTGTCATCTCTAATATTTCCGAGGTTTCCATATTAGGCGGATATCGTAGATTAGCATCGACGTATTTCCTAGCTAGTCTCGATTGCACTTCTGATTTACCGACAGAAGGATACTAAAAATATTCATTGATATAAATAATTGAGCCGATGTATTGAAAATCAATTTTTTATATACCTTATCCGGATTTAATGAACTCGTAGGACATTTTTCAACGTATTTCGACAACTGCTCCTTTTCCTGCTCGAGCAATTGTTTAAGGTCGCTCTCTCGTATACCTCGCTTGTTCAATGAATCGACCAAAGTGTTAAAATCTTCGGCGGAACTAATAAAAGACCACTCCGTCTTTGGATACGGTGAGAAATGCACCGGACAATTTGATTCATCAGCAGTGCACATAAACAAGTCCTGTATTTGAATTGATGCCGTATCTGTCATCAAGCCCGTGGACGATCTATCGTGTCCGTCACTTTGAACTTTTTTAGGAGAACCGTTATTAGAATCGTTTTCTTTATCACTATTACCTGTAAAAGACGAATACATTTAAAAAAAAACACTTAATTTGATATAAATTCGATACGTACCTCCGTTCAATTCATTTTCAAACATTCTTTCGATATACGACATTGCGTCTTCAGGAGGTCCCGTCGCTAGAGCGGGTATCGGCAAAACGGGTTTATCTAAGCATACTCCCGATAATTCAGTCGCGTGTTCAACAAATAAACCTTGAATGGATTCATACACCCAATATCGCCTGTATCCTCGATCATATCCTAAAAAATATATTAAATTATTATACGAACGCATTTAAATTAATTGCAATCCCATAATTACCCACCTAAACAGCTTTGATAAGAAAAGCTATCGGAAGTCAACATTCTGTATTTTTTTTCAAATCCTAATTTCTTGATTTCGGCGTCACGTTTCAGATTTTCTAAATTTCTCATGACCGATGCTTCTAAATCTTTTAATGCTTCACCGATGGGCTTTTCTTTATCCTTCTTAATCATTGCATCCTTCCGTATTTTTGCTCTCGCTATCAAATAATCAGTTTCACGCTTTCGTTCAGCAATCTAAACATAAAGTTAAACATAATTATAGTATTTATATTTGTATATCTTTTTTTCACTAAAAAGAACAAATAATATATTTTTACACAGATTATTTGTTCTAACACGACTCAGAAACAACATATTTATATATGTATTTTAAATTTCTCGCATTGTTACGTCCCTGTGTTCATTAGCGGAAAAGGAAATAATTACATTGTAACAATGACCAATGGGTAAAAAAGTAAATAAAATGGTGAAATTTGCCATAGCTGGCGTTTTTCGTTTGTAAATGTAATTTAGATAAACTGCTAAATTATTAATTATGTTTGTTATAAAAAAAAAATATTTTTAAACAATAAAAGAAAATCGTGCTGAGAGTTGGGGCCTCATGAATTCAGGGGGCCTCAAATCCCTGGATTAATAAGGCCCCAAATTATCCCAACATGAAAGAGCTCTTGACGAGAAATTTGTTTGGCTGGATATCAAGTAATGCATAAACAACTCGTGAAACAAAAAACAAAGAAGGTGATAATAGATTTCCTCAGATTCTCATTCACACATGCCGAGTGAGATAAAAATTAAAATGTACGCAGCAGTAAGGTATATTTTTCTATATTCTTTCAATGCTCACGGTCCTTGAGAGATTAATAAGATCATTGGTCTGAATACAGTTAACACATTACATGCGGGAAGAGTATTTATACCGTCGTCGGAAAATGTTATCTAACTCTGATTAGAAATTACAAAATTGTTTTTATTTAAATCAGGCAATAGAAATTTACAAAATATCCGTAAATCAGAAAGATTCAGTGATTATATATTGAGAAATTATAATACACGGCATGATAAATTTGGGATAAAATTCGGAATGTTAATTAGGTTTTAATCCTTTCCACTCTGTCCACTTTTAGTTGAATCTATGACTTACTCTCATTACATATTTTTAAAAAAATTATTAAAGGAGATATTCATCGAGAAAATGAATCCATAGGGTTTGATCTGATATCCGATTTAAAAAAAATATTTTATTTTTTAATTAAATAAAAAAACTTGGTTTAAGTTTTTTGCTAAAAAATCGTCTGGCTAGAAAAGGTTAAATAAATAATAAAAAAAAACATTAGTTACAAGTACCTGTAGAGCTCTAATTTCGTTCTTGAGAGTTTTTGATTTATCTAAATTTTCTTCAATTACGTCCCGAATGGATGCATAGGTTAAAATCTGACTAATCAAACAATTGATAATTTTAATTTTATAGGCTGTAAAAAATATATTTAATATTAAAACGATTATATTTTATTATTACATATTTTTTAATTATTCGCTTACATAACGGCAATTGAGTGAGATGTTTCTTAGCCAGTGCTTTAATAATGTGTGGATATTTTATCTTCAATAATAAACCAGGATCATCTTCGGAATTATATCCACCGCGTTGCTGATAACGCCATTTTGCACAATGATCGCCTGCTATACCTCCAGAACTCAACAAATGGAGTCTAATAATTCAAAAATATTTATCGTTATATTAAATTTTACATGGATAAAATATTAATTAATATTTTTTACCGAAGAACTTCGCTAACTGTTAAAGAATCCATAGGCAATTGACTGAGTGGTGTGGATAAATATTTGTGTGGCCATACGGAAGCGACTGTGGCTAATTGAACACCTCGCATTAGAGACATTGCTCCGTTATTTTCAGAATCTTCTCGAATGCTTTCTATATATAAAAATAATATATTAAAAATTCCTGTAAAATATTCCGATTAAATATTATCGTTTATATATACCGTCGAAATTTATTTTGTTTGAGTTTTTATATTCTTCAGCTTCGTCTTCTTGTAATGAAAATAGAGAACTTAAAAGCATTTGCACAATGTCGCTTAGTGGTCCAGCCACTTCTTTAGTAGTCAAAGCTCTTTTCAGCGATTCGAAATCTATTCCGTGCAAAAAGAAATCTTTAACTTTCAACGGTTTAAAAAACTCAATAAAAAATTCTAGCATCGAAACGAAATCTCCAAAATATTTGTTCGGTAAGCCAGGAATATCAATAGGAATAGATTTAGGCAATGGCTGAAAAAAATTGTACAATCATAATTTTAATAAATTTAAACAGCATACGAAAATCGTTCCCCGACATACTTTATGATCTTCTAATTCTAAATCGTCTTTATTTTTCCTCCATTGTTTAATATATGCGGCCAACAATAAGCTCTTTTCTTTTTTCTTTAATGTTTCTTCGTCTTTCTTCTTTTTCATAGCGTTGCCCATTCTCAACATTGAGTCTTTTAAAGATTTACCGTCTCCCATATTCGATTTTGATTTCCAATTACCGTTCATTTTTCCATTCATCTGTTTGGAATCTAAAAATAAATATCGTGTAAAATAAAACACTATTATTACACTATTTATTAATAAAAATATTTACCATCATATTTAGTGACGTATTTAGACATGGTTTCTTGGCGAGATTTCTTTTCGCTGCCAGATTTATTCAACCCGTTAAGAAATGAACCGTTTCCGAATAATTTATCAAACTTCTTTGATGAAGGAAATTCGGGCGGATTTCCCACAAATATTTGATCAAATCTAACTTTAATAATGTTATACTTTTCTAATATGCTATCCTGCAAAAAATTAATATTTAATATGACGAATAGCATTAAATATATTGATAATGTATAATTTTATACTTTAATCTTTATGACGCCGCCAAGACCCTGTTCGACAAATTGTTTTAAATACAATTTATTCTTTTCTCTTGTAAAAACTCCTCTGCTACGTCGAACTCTGTCATGAGATATAATAGCAATTTGGCCGTGTTCATTGTGTTCGTCGTTAAATTGCTCAACTTCATATGTATATAACGACGATACTTTATTGGGAGATCTGTAATAAATATAGTTATATAACGACTTTGCGTAATTAACGATAAAGCGTATTCATTTTAATATAACAAATCTGAAAACTCACTGTGAATTATCAACGAACGAATTAGACAATCGTTTTGGTGCAGTTACGGATAAGACGTGGGCTTCACGCCAGCTATCGCCATTTAAACATGCTTCGACTGTCTCGCCCACGAAATATTTGTCTCTAACAAAATTGAACACATCGTCTGACATTTCAGCGAATGTACACCTCTTTGTGATTGATGCCAAGTAAATCATTGGTACGCGAAGCTCCAGCGGAAAATCTCTCAACGTTTTTCGGGAGATCTTTTCGCTGTCTAACGCTTCGGCATAGGTTAAATTAGGTTTTCCGGTCATTTCGCATGACCAAACCATGGAATTAACTAAGATTATCCGTTCACAATACTCCCTAAAATTTAAAAACATATGGTAATAAATTGAATGACTTAAAAAAAATTATATGTATATTTATTTAACCGATACTGTTATCTCATGATTGAACAAGATTCATATAGAAATAACTATTGCATACAAAATTAAGGTTATGGTTTGTATCGCAATTTATTTTTTTTATTACGGAAATAAGCGGCTCGTTAAAATTATATGATAAATGACAAAAATATCCTTACTCATAGTCCTTGAAGATTTCATCTGTGATTTCGCAATGGAATACTTCCTCGTCGTCCTTGAGAGATTGGTAGCTTGTTGATTTTTCAAAAACTCTACGTTTTAGGAGAGGCATTGTGAAAATTCGAAAGGTAGTGGCGGGATGGAGGAAAAGCGCGGGAGCCGAGCCGCAGCGTCCAGCAGCGCCGCCGCCACCTGACAGCCGAAAACGGCGCGCTCGCTACCCGCCACTCTTAACACCACTTTTAATGGCCATTCTCTCATACTAACGCTCTCTAATTTACGCAGAATACGTTAATAATTTTTACATAATCTCATAATTTCAACGCAATTATTCATATTTATAATCAATACATATTTTATATTTAAAACAATAAAAGAGTAAGACGCAAATCCGGTTTTATTTCAAATCATGATTGAAAACAATATCAGAAACATTGATTTAAACTTCACCAATATTTGTAAGATATTTAAATTCTCAACGATGCACGAATGGATGACCGATGGATATCTATTATGGTAAATTTACTATATTTGCACAAATTTAGTAAATTTTGCAATATGTCCGAAGTTAATAAGATTTTTTTGTAAGTGTAATTCAATACTCGATATTTCATAACAACATATATACTATTTGAAATTCTATCAATGTTATAGTTTCCATGAATTAATCTATAGAAAAACCGGTACGATATTTCTTGGTAACATTGGAATTTTTTGTGCTGACAACATTATTAGTGTTGACAAATGTCACTCTGTCGTGGCCCTTAACCTATCGCGTTACTTCACGTCAAAATGCCGAAAGAACAATATCGCGAAACTGACGTTGCCAGGAAAATGTACTTAATTTATTTGTCGTTATTATTTAATTTTATGTCAGTTTTCCGGTTTATTTAAAAACGTATTTCTCGAATTTTATCTCTATGCTTCAAAAATCTCTCTTTTTGGAATTCAATAGAAATTATTGTAAGCGTATTTATATTTTATATGTGTATGTAAAATCTAACCAAGATCTTAATTTTTCAGTGTTAAAGTAAAACCTCTTTTAGGTTATGTTTTGAATGTATCACATATATTACGATAATATTAGCCGGTCAGTTGTCAAGATATAATTTATACTCAATATATAAATCGTTTGACTTATTCTTTATTTCTGTTACAAAATTATAACCGGAATGTAGTAAAAACTTTGGGAATGTGACATTTACATTGATTTCCCCGACGTTAAAATATAACTACACAAAAATAATTCTTTTCATCTCTTGAACTCTCATTTATTCCGTGTATACAATATTAATTTATCAAATTTCAGTTCTCATGTAACCTTTGGAGTTGATAGTGCTGCAAATATACAACGTCAGGCTCATCTTCATGTAGTGACTAAAAATTTATATGCACAAGATGGACAAAGAGTACCAGCTACTAATGGTGTATTGGATAGGCGGATGGTATGATCATCAAATGACATTAGTAATTTTAAAAGAAACTTAAAAATATATTTTATACTTCAGGGTACTAATCGGAAAGATGCCAACTGTCAAACGTGCGGCCGGGGGCTGAGCGAGTGTGTCGGACACTACGGATACTTGGAATTAGCACTGCCAGTATTTCACGTTGGTTATTTTAGATCCATAATTAGTATTTTACAAACAATTTGTAAGGTGAGTAGATTTTTTTATTAATGAAAATGATTTATTTATTTGTAATAAGTCATAATTAAAATTTACAGGAATGTGCCCACGTACTTTTACCCAATGTGGAGAAATATGCATTCCGAAAACGATTACTCAACCCCAACATGAGTTACTTGACTAAAAAAGCAATTAAAGCTCAAATATTAAAAAGAGCCAAACGATTTACCGTTTGTCCCACGTGTAAAAACGTAAATGGAGTCGTTAAGAAAGGATCTGCCGGTATTCTAAAAATAATTCACGATAAATACAGAAGTAAAAAAAGTTCTGATCCTCTTCTGAAGAAAGCTTTGAGTGAATTCAAAGACGCAATTGAAACAAATAAAGATTTATCTACGATGCTCAACAGTGGATTACTCATCGATATGAATCCTCTGGATGTAAGTTTTAATATCTTACATGAATTATTTTACGATATTAATTTGTTTTATCGTTTAATATAAGGTATTTAAGTTGTTCCGTCGAATACCCGAGGCTGATATACCGTTATTAGGCATGAATAGTGTCAGATCGAGGCCAGAGGATCTGATACTGAACAGGGTGCCGGTACCACCTGTTTGTATTCGACCTAGTATTATATCGGATTTGAAAGCTGGAACGTATGTATCAAAATTTTTAATTTTTTTTTTGCGTATCCAGATTTATTAATTTAATATTAATTTTTCAATAGAAACGAAGACGATCTTACTATGAAACAATCGGAAATAATATTAATCAACGATGTCATTCAAAAGCACATGTCGAGCGGTGGAAAAGTTGAATTAATACAAGAGGATTGGGATTATTTGCAGCTTCATTGCGCTCTGTACATAAATAGTGAAATGTCCGGAATACCGATGGCAATGCAGGTATGCATTTTAAAACAAGTATAATAAATGGAAGCAAAAAAAATATGATATATTATATTTATAGCCTAAAAAACCTGGGCGTGGATTAGTTCAAAGATTAAAAGGAAAGCAAGGAAGATTTCGTGGTAATTTGTCGGGAAAGAGAGTCGATTTTTCCAGCCGTACCGTAATATCACCAGATCCTAATTTACAAATTCAACAGGTTCTTTTTTTATTTTATTATAGTTAATTTAATTAAATGATTTTAATGTGTGTAATATTAAATTATTTATTAATTAATTACAAGGTTGGAGTACCCGTGCATGTAGCAAAAATATTGACTTATCCGGAAAAAGTATTTCCCGCCAATCTACAATGGCTACGGTCTCTCGTCTGCAACGGCCCTGATAAACATCCTGGTGCGAATTACGTTCAACAAAAAGGAACGCCGTATAAAAAATATTTGAAATATGGAAACAGAGAAAAAATTGCTCAAGAATTAAAAGTATTGTATTCATTTGTTTAAAATATTTTAATTTTTCTTCCGATATAATTATGGATAATAATATGATTGTTTCAGTGCGGCGATGTCGTAGAGCGTCATCTTGTCGACAACGATATAGTTTTATTCAACAGACAACCCTCACTCCATAAATTGTCTATAATGTGTCACCGAGCCAAAGTACAACCGCAAAGAACGTTTCGGTAATTTAAAAAATAACACTATATTCAATTTTTTATTTATTTTTATATTCAATTGTTTATTGTTTATTTTTTTATTTAGATTTAATGAATGTGTTTGCACTCCGTATAACGCTGACTTTGATGGCGATGAGATGAATCTACATCTACCGCAAACAGAGGAGGCGAGAGCGGAAGCTCTCATACTGATGGGGGTATGTATACACTTCAAATAATATGATCTATCATACACGTAAATAACCGTTCGTATCAAATAATTCATAGAATAAATCGAATTTGGTAACACCGCGCAATGGAGAGCTGCTGATTGCGGCTACTCAAGATTTCATCACTGGTGGATATTTATTGACTCAGCGCGATACGTTTTTGACGAAAGAACAAGCATGTCAACTTGCCGCTACCATGCTAGCCGCCGAAGACGTTTCTATGAAAATAGATCTGCCGAAACCTGCTATAATGAAACCGCGTAAATTTTGGACTGGAAAACAAATTTTTAGGTTATTTTAGTGTTCAATATATAATATATGCATATTGTGGAATTGTTAAATAATTATTTTATGTTGTTTTAGTCTTATACTGAAACCTAATAAGAATTGCGAAGTTAAAGCAAACTTACAAACTCCGGGAAAAAATTATACGTCAAATTTAGATATGTGCGTTCAAGACTCTTGTAAGTATTTGGGTTGTTTTTTTTATTTATTACAGTGGAACCTCGATTAAAGATTCGATAAAAATGTAAGGGGAATGAATCTCAGTGTCAAACCATGGCACTGATTAATTTTTAATGTTATTTCAGTTGGATTGAAATTTATATTGTTATAAAGAATGCCCTGTTTTATAAAGAATTCCCTGAATTCATAGTTTTCGTTGGACACCTATCCAACTAATAACTTAGCTCAGTCGCAGTTGACTTACATTATCGTAATAATATGTATGTTACCTATAATCCATAATACTGATTGAATAGCGGATGTTTAATGGATTCTTGGATCAGGACTGTTGAAAAAGAACGTTAAATGTGGTTAAATGATGCGTGAACGCTATATCGAGGCTCCACTACATTATAATTAAAATGAATATTATTTAATTAATACGTAAAATGTTTAGTTGTGATAATCAGAAATTCTGAATTGCTCTGCGGTTCCATGGATAAGAGCACACTCGGTTCTGGTACGAAGAGAAGTATTTTTTATATTTTGCTGAGAGACTGGGGCGAAGAACATGCGGTAAAAGGAATGTGGAGGTAATCGCTTGTTCATATTCTATTATTATACATTTAATCGGTTTATAATATACGTTATAATATTTTAGATTAGCCAAAATGACATCTTATTACATGATGAATAGGGGATTTAGCTTCGGAATTAGCGACGTTACACCCGGAAAACGACTAATCGAAGCAAAAAACAAACTATTAGAAGAAGGGTGCGTATTTAATCGGTTCATATATTTTTTTAATGGAATTTATTATCAAAAATTTACGATCGATTACAGTTATGCAAAATGCGACGAATATATTAACAATATGAAACTCGGAACACTACAGTGCCAACCGGGATGTACGATAGAACAAACGTTAGAAGCCGTAATGCTCAACGAGCTATCCAGCATTCGAGAATTCGCCGCTCAGGCGTGTTTTAAAGAATTACATCCGACGAATGCACCTTTAATAATGGCGCAAAGCGGATCGAAAGGTTGCGTCATTGTAATAATTATATGATATCATATCGCATAATATTTTAATTGATCTATTTTAATATCAGGTTCTAATATTAATATATCTCAAATGATTGCGTGTGTGGGTCAGCAAGCTCTCAACGGAAAACGAGTTCCGAATGGTTTTGAAGATCGATCCCTTCCGCATTTTGAAAGAATGTGTAAGCTTTCTTTTATTAACTACTGCATATCATATTTAATTTGCATTTTTAATAATATTTCGTTCACAGCGAAGATTCCTGCCGCACGTGGTTTTGTTGAAAACAGTTTCTATTCGGGATTAACTCCTACTGAATTTTTCTTCCATACTATGGGAGGTCGAGAAGGTCTTGTCGATACCGCCGTTAAAACTGCCGAAACTGGTTATTTGCAACGACGTCTAGTAAAGGTAATTAAAATCATGAGTATTTTAACGTCACAGAATTTATTTTAATTAATATGGTATAATTTCAGTCATTGGAAGATTTAGTTTTGCATTATGATATGACTGTGCGTAATGCAGTGGGAGAAGTTGTGGAATTCATATATGGAAGTGACGGACTCGATCCATCTTACATGGAAGGAAAAGATAAACCTGTCGATCTAGCCAGGGTTTTATACGACGTGCGAGCAAAATGCCCATCTCGGTAAAACAATAATCACATCTTTAACTTTAATTGTGTACGTAAATTATATTTATATTTCATTTTGTTTCAGAGAAGAAGAGGCATTAACGCCAGAGACCATCATACAAGCCGCCAAGGAAACCCTAGAGATGGAAGATTTTAAAGCGTGCAATGCCGAATTTAAAACAGAGCTTATGTACGAATCTTGAATATACTTTTTAATACTTTCTATATCTACAACGGAACTCGAATTTATGGTTTTTCAACAGACCCTTAAATAAAATGAATTTGGGTTTCTCTCTATCTAAATTATGGTTGCATCATGATTTATAGCAGCTTTGACAATTTGCTTTTTGTAAAATTACAACCATTTGCTCTTTCGATGCAAATTCTACTTATTTTAATTTCAGTAGAAATCATCAAAATCATGTTACAGTCTCTACGCAGGTAGAAAATTACAGAATTCAAGAAAAATGTTTGTCAAAAACTATCAATCGGAGGTAAAATGTGTCACTTCACCATCATTTTATGATAATAAATCGATAAACGACGAATGCGGATGTGTTTATTGAAGTTTATTGACGTATTGGAAAGTAAAGGAGGAATGGTTGGAAATTAAAGAAGGAACTCGATAGCGGTTGGGCGCAATCATGGTTTCGTAGATTCTACGGAGCTATGAGGAGCCAGGACGCTATCCAGGCCAATTCAGTGACATGTGTGCTAACTGCCGGAGGTATGCGATCAGACCGGAAATTAAATAAAAATTGGTCCTAACCTCGTCTGATTATTATTGTTACAATCCACGCATGACAGCTCGGCTCAGGCTTATGGCTGGCCACCTGACCCGTATTCGAAGAACCATGATAACCTGGAGAACGTCCGTCACAGTCATGACATCATGGTTGAGACGGAGGTGTCCTCCAGGTGGCAAAGACCCGCCTCCGGGTTAATAGGCCACTTGAATAAATTAAATAAATAAATGGTGTGAATCGGACGAAGCCGATGCTTTACTATCGTCATTGATAGAAATACACGCACTGATTTAAGATTATTGACAGTCAGGGCCAATCAGAGGGAGACTGATGGGACATCTGCCCAGGGGCTCGCAATTTTGGGGTCCTCAACTTGGTATGTCTATGTACAAAAATATAGAGAATGAAGAAACAGAACGAAATTTAAAACTAACACAAAGACAAAAATTATGACAAGTAGATAAAATTCAATGGTATTTTCTGTACTTATTTTAAATTTTGAAGGACCTCTAAAATATTAGTTGCGCCGGGCCTCGCATTTTCTCTGAATGGCCCTCTTGACACGACATATTTATTGATAATTGATACAGACAGTATTTATTATTAAAGTCGATCGATAATCTGTCAATAGTTATGGCTCGAACCGACTCGTATCAGCAAGATTCACGTTATATGCGTGGTGCTTCTTGTGGTCTTTCTGCGTAACAGCAACAGTGACAGAATCGTGGTTGCCATCGTCTGTCGGCTCGCGATTTGTATGTCGAACGTCTTGTGCCATTAAAAGTGACGGGAGGAAATATCCAGAATTATTATGGCGGCGGCGTCCGTGTGTAGCACGTCAAAATGGCGGCTACATCTTGATGATGAAGTACAAGAACATGTTCACGTTGTATCCGGCATGGGACGCTTTCAGTCCAGAACGCGTTGTAGGTGAAGCTGATGATCAATCTGAAGAAGGATGATGAGTTGACATGTCACTCCTTACCAGTACCTTTCAGAAATAATGCAAGGCCCGTGGTAACTAATATTTTAGAAGCCCTTCAAAATTTAAACGAGCACAGAAAATACCTTTGAATTTTTTCTAGTTGTCCTAATTTCGATTTCCCCTACATTTTTGTCTAACCTATTGAGGCCCCTAATGTTTAGCTGGATTTATAAAAACGAACAATAAAATGGTGGTCCTCTGTATTTTATAATTAATACCCTAATATTTATTGCAGGAATTATTTACGAGGCGTTAGTTCCAAGGTTGCAATGCTCCACACGAAATATAAATCGTGCGGATTAATGGCGTTCGAATTAGAACGTCTCACCGTGTCACAAGTAGTCGTATTCCTAACGACATGTAAAAATAAATATATGAGAAGTATTATTGAACCGGGTACAGCAGTCGGTGCCCTAGCCGCTCAAGTAATTATTAAAATTCATTATAAAATCATGCTATTTTACTTATTTTTAATTGTATTATTAAATATAATTCAGAGTATCGGAGAACCTGGTACACAGATGACATTAAAAACCTTCCATTTTGCTGGTGTTGCATCCATGAACATCACCCAAGGCGTGCCGCGTATCAAAGAAATTATAAACGCCAGTAAAAACATATCTACACCGATTATTACCGCCGAATTGATGGATCCAGAAGATCAAGAATTTGCAAGAAAAGTTAAAGGAAGAATCGAAAAGACAACTTTAGGAGAAGTATGTTTTTTTATCGTATACTATGAAAATACGATGTTAAACGTATATTTATTTTCAGATTACAATGTATATAGAAGAAATGTATTTGCCGAACGATTGTTTCCTATTAGTCAAACTCGACAGTGATAGAATACGTCTTTTAAGTTTAGAAGTTAACGCAGAAACGATTAGATATTCGTACGTAATTACATCATTTTGACATATATTGTAAAATAAAGCGATTTTATAAATTTTATGTGTTTTCAGATTGTGTACGTCAAAACTAAATTTGAAGCCGGGCAATGTCTGCGTCATCAATGATTACTTGCTATCGATTATGATAGATAAAAATAAGTTCGGCCACTGTTTAAACTTTGCATTAGAACAATTAGCTCAACAAATTCCAAAAGTTGTTATTAAAGGATTGAATAACGTATCACGTGCCGTAATCGTCTGCGATGATACGAAACTTCCGAACACGTTAGTACATTCTATTAATAAAATTTATAAATATACGTTTTTTAATATAAATGATTGCATTGCAGATACAAATTATGCGTTGAAGGCAATGGATTGAGAGATGTTATGGCTACGTTCGGAATTAACGGTAATCATACCGTGTCCAATAACATCTGGGAGGTACGTATTATTTATTTTTAATTATTCACAAGTATATGTAAATGTACGAATTTTGTTTTTTTTTTAGATATATCAAACATTAGGGATAGAAGCGGCGAAAACAACGATAATGCAAGAAATTAAGAAAGTAATGGAAGGTCACGGTATGTCCGTAGATTATAGACACATCATGTTACTGGCCGGTCAGATGACTGCCCGCGGCGAAGTGCTCGGAATTACACGTTACGGTCTAGCCAGAATGAAAGAGTCCGTTTTAAATTTGGCATCGGTAATTATACAATTTTCGAATGCTGTGTATATTATCTATATATATATCTGTACTCATAAATGTATTGTTTTGCAGTTTGAAAAAACAGCTGATCACCTGTTCGATGCTGCGTATTATGGTCAATCCGATTCCATTGAAGGAGTTTCCGAGTCAATCATATTGGGCATTCCGGCTTCAATAGGAACTGGCATATTCAAATTGCTGCACCGTCATAATATCTCAGAGCAACCGGAACCAAAAAAGCTTTTATTCGATCAACCGTGTTTCCATCCATCAATCTGGGAATAATTATATATTTTTATATGTTAATATATGCTATTTTATAATTTAATGAAAATAATTAATATTGAAATGGTTTTTTTTTAAATAAATATTCTCACTTATCACTCGTTTAATAAAAGAAGATACTTAACATTTACCGGTTCATCCGTTTTGTAGTTGCGTCAATTATCCATGTAAATTATAGAGCACGTTCGGATATTGTCTAAAATTAGCGACATTCTGCACTGACAATTGCCCACTTGTAGAAAAATTACTTGTACATCTCCCTACAGTCCTTCGTAGATCGAACACTGAGGGATTACTAAGCTGGAAATGTTCTTACGTTTATTAAACTCTTGTAGATTTCAACGTTTATTGATATTCCAATTCCAAAAAATAAAAAAAAACCCTTTTGGCGCTTTATGCCGATGACACTGCTATAATCAGCCATAGTAGAAGCCCCAACCTCATATCTTAAACAAACTTCAAAAACGGTGTGACAAATTGTTAATTCAAATCAACATCTCAAAGACACGGGAAATATTTTTTTTAAAAAAAATATAAATTCTGCCAAATGTTAAAATTACGAATTATTCCGTGGAATTCTGAAGTCAATTATGATAAAAAAAATCTCATGGAGACCTCCGTAGATTATTATAAAAATTAGTAACATGCTCCTTCGTCCACTTATAGGGAAAAACAGTGTCCTTTCACTAAATTAAAAAAATGGGCAGAGCCCAATATACTCGTATAATAACAGGCCATGATGATCACCAATTAATCCTACGCCTTTGATCTTATGTTTTGGTTGTGTTTGAACAACTATCACAAATGATAGATGGCTATCAGTGAATCTAATTTCCGCAACTCCAGGATAAATAAGAACCAAAGCAGAGCTTCATTTTATGATTCATTTGACATTTTGCAAACAAAATAAATTACTCAACGAAAATAAACAAATGAATCAATATTTTTTTTAAAGCAGTTTCAGTTTACACCGATATCAGACATATTTTAAAATACTAAAAATAATAAGGAATCGAAATAAATATAATTAATGCTTTTTATAAATATTTATTTGCTATATTCGATCTAACAACATAGATGGTAATTTTTCTCTAATTTGTACATCTTTGATTTGATAAATCACGCCGTGAGCCGTGTCCATTTCTCGCTCACGGCCCACAACCACTTTGCTAATTCAATATCTTTACCACTTTCCGAAATCTCAGCTTTATCCATGTGACTGTAATAAACAATTGACATTATCAAAAAAAAATAGTTAAATTTAAATCAATTATGCGGTTAATACCTGAAATAATTTCCCGATACTTTATCCAATGTGGGTTCTAAGGCTGCATACAGCAGGGCTTGAGCTCCGGAATAGGGACTTTTAATAAATGGCCATGCGAGCGCGTAATAGAAATAGGATTTTATGCCATGAGACGCTGACATATGACGGGCTATGTTTGTATCCACGAGTCCGGGATGTACCGCATTTACAGTTACATCTGTCCCTAATTAAAATATACAGGTTAAGTTATTGAAAAAACGATTATAATATAACAGAAAAGAAATTACCAAGCAATCTAAAAGACAGTTCATTAGTGAAAAGAATATTTGCTAATTTGCTTTGGTTGTAGGCTTCGGCTGGATCATAATCTATATCCGAATTTAAATCCTCTTGATTGATTTTTCCTCGAGTGTGAGCAACACTCGATACTACTACTATGCGACTGGGAGCAGATTTCTATATACATAATATTATATATAATTAATTCATTTATAATATTATAATGATTTGATATTTATTACCTTTATGGTGTCTAAGAGCAAATTCGTAAGTAAAAAGTGTCCCATGTGATTAACGCCGAGCTGTGTTTCAATACCTTCGACGGTAACACTTTTAGGACATCTCATAACACCGGCGTTGTTAATTAGAACGTCCAATTTTTCTTGTTCGCTTTTAAATATATCTACGAATTTTCTAATACTCGCAAACGATCCCAAATCGCATTCTCTGCAATAAACGTATCTATTTTTCGTCGTGAGTACAATTTCTTTACGTTCTTCTTCGCATGCTTTCAGATCTCTGCATGCCATATATACCTAAAAATAATAAAATATACAATTCCCAAGTCATAATAATTAATTAAATCGTATTAAATACCGTTGCCCCTCTTTTCGCAAACTGGTATGCTGCAGATCTTCCGATTCCGGTATTTGCACCCGTGATTAGGATGACTTTTTCATCCGCTCTAACTCCCGCATCAAAATTGCTACCGGATAGCAGTTCTCTGGAAATTTTTATTTTGTAATCAATCAAAATTTTATTTAGGAATAGAAAACTTTACTAAACTCACTTACTTTACAACGCACGCTCCAGCATAAACAGTTCCCGCAATGCTTAAAAATAGAACTGGTTTCCGTTTTAAAATCATCTTGATATAATTATTCTGAAAAAATGTATATATGTATGTATAATGTCTCACATTATAAAGTAATGATTCAATTAAAATTTGAAATGTATACATGAGAGATTATAATTTATCAATAAATTCTTGATATTATTAGTTGATTTCACAGCTCCAGAAGTGAGAGATTGATAAAGAAATAACTCTAAAGAAATTCCTGCACGGAATGAAAGAAGCTCAAAGGCGTCGTAAGAACAAGAGATATGCTATTGTTGTTTGAGCACATCAGACACGTCATTTTGGCATGTTGGCAGTCGTTATAGGCGTTAAGTATCACATGTGAAAAGTTCCATGAGTTCTAGTTGTGAAAAACCTCTACATCCTCCGTATTATCCCGATCTTGCTCCTTCATTTTATCATTTTTAATATAATCATATAGAATTTCCATGAGGCACTTGAAATGGACCTTCAAAGCTTCTTCTCCAATAATCGATCTGATCAGAGGGGGGAGCAGGAGGGGCCGCTGCTCCGGGCCTTATAATATTAGGGGCCGCAACTTGGCAACTAAATATGTTGAACAAAAATTCAGAGGAAAGAAAAGCTTCAATAAAATTATTTCTTGCCGTCAATTTTATTTTAAATTTTTAAGGGCCACTAAATAATAAGTTGCCTTGGGCTTCATATTTTCTCCGAAAGGCCCTGTCCATATAGCAGAGGTTCCCAACCCTGTGCCCGCGGAACGATTCGGATGTGCCCGCCACTATTCAACCGAGACAGAATTTTTTTTATAAACATTAATTAAAAATGTGAATTATTTTATTTATTTGCTAGAGTTTTGATTTTTTTGAGTGTCTAGGTTTATTAAATACGTTCGTATGTTTGCAATATTGTATGTATGAGTGGTTTCTTTGCTGACAGTACTTGTCGCAATTTGTCGTTAAGAGTGGTGCCCGCCCCCTATCGATATTTTAGAATGTGCTCTAGAGTACAAAAAGGTTGGGAACCCCTGCCATATGGCATAAAAACTTATCGCGACATTTAGAGAATTGCTATTGATTTAAATGGGAATACATAATTAATTGTTTTCTTACTTATATTTTTATTTTTTCCTTAAATCTCATTAAAAAAACGGCATTACTTATGTCCTGAATCATGACTCCTGATACATATCTTCAACCATATTATTTTCAAAAACTTAATTATTTATGAACCATTCTTATAGATTGGTGCAGCTTCTTGCCTATGCGGTCGACATAGACATTGTGGCCAGATCTTGGGCGGTTCTCAATGATGCATGCCGGTGAATAATAAAAGAGGCAATTGACATGGGACTAAGGATCAATGAGACCAAAACAAAATACATACCCATATGGCAAGGATGAATCCTTGAACCCCTGAGAGTCGAAGAGTACGGCTTCGATATCTTGAAGAGGAGAATTCTGAGACGAATATTTGGAGCCGTATTCGACGATGGGGAATGACGACTCTGTAACAACGAGGAGCGGTAACGACTATACAAGGATATACCGATCACAGCTGTCGTCAGAGAGGCCAGACTCCGTCGAGCCTGTCACGGATAAGAGACAATCAGCCATCGAAAAGGCTTATGTTTAACTAAACTTTATATCCTCAGCGGATAGGAAGACTAAGGTTGATGCGGCTGGACTGTCCACAGCAGGACGCCTCATCGTTGAAACCTCCCGGAAGATGTAGCGACATGGCAGCAGATAATTGGAGAAAAAAGACCGGGTAAAATGGAGAAGGGTGTTGGATGAGCCCAGTCATGTGTCAAGGATGAGGGACATCAGCCGCTGAAAAGGCTTAAGGCTAACAAACCTTCCTGTCCCTGGAGGAAAGGAAGACCATGTCTGAGGTGTCTGGACCGTGTACAGAGGGACACAGCATCATTGAAACTGACGGAAAATGGAGTAACATAGCGACAGACTGAATAAAATGGAGAAGGCTGTTGGATAAACTAGGGCTCTACAATAGGACTATATTATTTATGCAATGTATATATTAAGTTATTATGTGAATAATTGGAGACATAATCTATGGATAATATTTTATTTTAATGATTATAGGGATCTCCAGGATGTGATCAAATTGATGAACTAAATTCTGAAATTGCTGAATTTTTTACCTAGTAATCAAACAAAGTGGCTAAGATGATGGAGCGAGTATATTAGGTATACAGTTAACCCCCCACTAACACTAAAATCGGAACCGTGAAAGTTGGGATAGTGTTATTGGGGGTAAAGCCTGGCACGTGTCGAATACACAGATGCTAGCCAAGGTTTGACTGTATGCACCGCACAGACGGCCGCCCAGCTGTGTGTGTGCAGCCGAACCCATGTCAAATGAATTGTCGGCCTTGTATGTATTCGTCGCAATGCGACGGCGTGAATGTGACCGTTCAAGTTGGGGGTTTATTTCAACTCAGGGTGTAATTCTGGATAGTGTAATTGGGGGGTCCACTGTATCTCTGTGCAATCGAACCTGACGTCATCTAACTTGTGAGAATTACCTTGAAAAAGAAAATCTAGGAGAAACAACTAGGAGAGCCCTTCACTAAGCAGTGGGGAACCAAAGGCTGACCATGATGATGATGAATCGGGTAAAAAATACAAAATCGTATAAAAAAAAATATAATCAATGATCGCATAAGTAAAAATGAAAGACATTTGTTTGTATTGATTTTAATAAATAATAAAATAAAACATACAATCTAAAAATTATTGATACATATGTTAAAATTTCATTAGAGACGATGCATATGTAGATTTCACAGTCCAAATAATCAGTTATTTCATATAATTATTACATAATATTATTATCGTTATCGTATGCAAATTTACTTACAGAGGTTTTTAAATAATTTAGCGCAACCATTTTCAAAATCAAGAATATATCAACAAATTTAATACAAAAAAAAATCATATGATAACGAAAAATTCCATTTATGGATTTGACGTTTAATTCGCATAACGACGTGAAAGACGTTTAATTTAATGAAATTGGATTAGGTCGATATATGAATGCCATGCTAGCGGAAGGGTCTAGATTACTCACTAAATAATTTAACGGGCGTTTATTACATAATAAAATCTAACCATGAAAATTTATTTTATACAAAAAAAAACCGAAAATGACTAGCATAATTTTTTGAAAAGTGATAAAATGTATTTTTTTGCAAGTTGCAATAATGCTAATTGACTTGATAAAATTCTAATATATAATGTACAATATAATAAACTGCCTCGGATTTTTCTGTACAGTAATCGTCGATATATAATAAACAATTTAAATATAATTAATCTAACACAATCAATAATATCACAATATGGTAACGCTTACAACAAACAAACATAATTAAATCAATAAATAATAATTAAAATTATTTTATTCTCGAACTTACAAGAGTAATTACAAATTATGATAATAATACAATATTCGAGATCAATTTGTTTATTGCAAATAATAAATTCACAAATAATTGGGACTAAAATTTATCAACGAACCACTACAAATTATTTACATAATTTTCCGTTATCAATGAAAGATGGACTACAAACGAAAAACGGGAAATTATCTATGCCGATATTGAAAATTACTTATAATGCTATGTATATACAATCTAAAATGATCGAATTGCAAATATTTCAGTATTTATTCAGCTAGAATACGTGGTGTCCGAGTGCAATACGTATAATTTCAAGATAACATCTGTCTCGTGAATGTATCTCTATTTAGCACCATAGCTAAACTATTTAATGATTTATAAAGCAATAGTAATATAGAACGATAATGTATAGGAATTCGATAATCCATGATTACAATAATATAAATAATTAGTAGATTTTGCAAAAAAATTAATAAAACGATGTCGTATTTGCATGTATACTTAAGAAAAATATGCATTTTCGACTAGAGGGTGATTGAATATCCATCTGGAAGACTAAGACTGTACTGGAGGGATTCGTTTTCAGCATTGATGTAATACATTTGTAATCAATAGGAACAATGGCGAGATTTCAATAGCAAATATTCGACTAGCAACTAACATAAATAGTGTGGCATTAAAAAAATGCGATATAAAAATATGTGACTAGAATTATACATAATTATAAACGATAATTTTGGAGTGACACTAGGTTACGCAACAAACTAAACTAAATACACGATTCCGACGCTACGTTCAAACGAATAAAACATTGTATTGGGGATTGTAATAATGCACGTACGGTTTACATTTAATTAATTTTGATGTTCAGATCAAGCGACTAGAAGCTTCCTAAATATACGTGTTATCAAAACTATCTTTATTTTATCGTTAAGTAAAGCTTTTGAATATAATTTAAAACTCAATAAGATTAAATTACGATATATATATGTATATATTCGAAATATTTATCCAACACTAACTTGATCCCGTAAATTTTTTAATACTTTGTGTATGAGAAAATCGTTTATTTTTAACTACATGCCCTAATTTTAGTGCTCGTGGCTATAAAAAGCGAAAATTTAATTTATATATATATACGAAACTGTACAATGGAGTCACATTACATTTTAAAATTATGAACTTTGTATAATTTAATTCAAAACAAATATGGCTTTGTACATTACAGAATATGTATCATACAGGTGCTCGATATAAATCAACGAGAGAACCAAAAATAAATAAAGACAATGGTACCTCGTACTTCAATACCTCATTCTTCATTGCTAAGGGTTCGTTGATAAGAAAGAATGATTAAAACAATGATTTCTGCTCAGAAAAATCTGTAAAGTAGTAAACTGTGTAGAAGAGTTGTGATTAAAAGTGTCTTCGGGAAAAGTTACGAAGTTAGAAACGAGCGATGAGGATATAGAAATAACAGATAAAACCAAACTAAGTGCAGTAGAACTTCAATAACTTTGTATTCAACAATTAGATGCGGATGAATATTACTTAAAAAAAGAGAAAATAATCAGAGATGCATTTCCAATGCAGACCTTCAAGAATTTGTTTCAAAAGTGCTTTAAAATAACCTTACATCATTCTTCATTGCTCAAGGATGGCCAATAAAACATAAATCGGTGCAGTTTCTTGCCTATACAGACGAGATTATTAAGGATGCATGCCAGTGAATAAGAGTCGCAATTGTCATAGAACTAAGGATCAACGAGACCAAGATAAAATACATGCCTATGTGCCAAGGACGAATACTTGAACCCTTGAGAGTCGAAGAGTACAGCTTCGAGGCCGTCCAGGAATTCACAATGAAACTCGGCTCACTTATTACAAATATCATTGAAACCAATTTGGAAATATGAAGAAGAACCATGCTGGCAAACCGGTGCTAAGCATCTAGGGTAGAGATTCCTCTCAAAGGAGACTGAAGTCAAGCTTTACATGACCCTCATCAGGCCCGTACTAACATACAGATCCGAATGTTGTGACAAAACAAGATATATCCTGGAGATGAAAATTTTGTGATGAATATTTGGGCCCGTATTTGATGATGGGAAATAGGGCATACGAAGCAACGAGGAGCTGTATCGACTATACGGGGATATACACAGCTGTCATGAGAGTGGCCAGACTCCGGTGGGCCAGTCACATGTCAAGGATGCGGGACCGTCAGCCACCAAAAAGACTTGTGGTTAACAAGCCTTCCTGGCCCCGGGGGAAAGGAAGACGAAGGCTGCAGTGGTAGGACTGTGTACAGTGGGACACTGCATCATTGACCTTACCGGAAAATGGACCGACGTGGCGGAAGACCGGATAAAACAGAGAAGAGTGTTGGATGAGGCCAAGGCTCTACAATAGGGAAGACATAGACATTGTGCCCGAATCTTGGGGAGAGCGGCAATTTGCATGAGACTAAGGATCAACAAGACCAAGATAAAATACATGCCTATATGTCAAGGGCGAATCCTTGAACCCCCGAGAGTCGAAGAGTACAGCTTCGAGGCCGTCCAGGAATTCACAAAATCTCGGCTCACTTATTACAAATAATAATGAACCCAATTTGGAAATAAGGCCCATGCTGGTAAACCAGTGCTCAGCATATAGGTTCAAGATTCCTCTCTAAGGAGACTAAAGCCAAGCTCTACAAGACCCTCATCAGGCTCGTCCTAACATACGGGTCTGACAAAACAAGATGAGCGACAATTGGATATCCTGGAGAGGAGGAGTCGCTCATCTTGCTCTGTCAGAGCCTGACATTCAGATCCAGACCCGTATGTTAGGATCCTGAAGAGGATTTTGAAATGGATATTAGTAGCTGTACCGACTCTACAGAGAAATACCGGTCACAGCTATCGTAAAAGTGCTAAGACTCCACTGAACTGTCGTCAGAGGAAAGGAAGACCATTGCCGAGGTGATTGACTGTGTACAGCGGGACGCTGCATCATTAAGACTGACCGAATGATGGAGCACCATGATGGCAAATCTGATAAGATAGTGAATGGTGTTGGATGAAGCCAGGGCTCTACACTCAAGCTCTTGCGCATATAATGGTTCTTTAATATTGATTCGGGTTCGGACAGACTTAGATTAGAATTAAATTTGAACTACAAGGTACCACTGTAGATCAACTATACATTTTTCACTAAAAGGGATTAATTAATATTCATGTTTACAATACTTTAATAAACAATAGTATTAATAAATGCATAATACATCAATATAAATTGATATCAGTTAAAATTTCAGCTTAAGCTCTTTTGGATATTGAAATTTTAATTTGTTGCAATGAAAATTAATCCTAAATACGATCTATCACACTATGGCTTTATTACATTATTGCCACTATTAAATATATATATGTATATATGATTCTATAATAATATAATTGAGAATTATAGAGGCTCAAGGTGCAAAATTTATACGAGACTTATAATACAATATATTATTAGACGTATAAATCGGTTGGACCCTAAATAGGGACCACTTTTCAGTAAGCCCCAATAACTTACACTTTGTGCAATTATTTTAGTATAATCGTGATATATTAAATTGATAATATATGACCGAGAATGTTTCGTTCTCTTGTATTCCGTCAACCTTAAAAATTTATTAACCTTTACGATAAAATCATAGTATATAAAAAAATTGTCATTAGAGTTTTATGTAACGAATATTGTGTGCACGTGCTGAATTAAAATTTCGACAATATAATAAAATTAATTGAAAATATTGCATTAAATTTATGTGAAATTGAGCGTAGCCGTATGTTACGAGCTAAAAAAGTCTATATTAACTAGAGATTTTAGTTTGCAAGGATCCACTTATACTGCTCTGAAGGGATTTACTACAGTTTTCATTCGAAGGGATTGGTCTAGCTATACCTATATTGACGATGCCTAACGGAGCACTTTTCAGCGCGTATACAGCTTGATCTAACGTTACATTTTTAATACATAATCCGTTCACTGAGAGCAGTCTATCGCCGGGCGCGACTTGACCTTGTTTTTCAGCTGCACCGCCGGGAACTAGACTTCTGACGACTATTACCGTACCTTCCGGATCGATGGGATCTTGGTAATCTAATATGGAAAATCCGAGTCCTTGCTCTCCTTTAACCAACTCGATGATAATCTCTTCATCGATCCACATAGCTAGGTTCGAGACACATTCCAATGAATGTGATTTTTTGGAAACGGAATGATCAGTCAGCGTCGCAGTGCTGGATGTATTAATGGAGCTATCCGAATGAGATTTTATTAAAGCTGCGATGTTATGCAAACTTCCTGATATGATCTTGCGTGTTTCAAATCCTTCTCTATCTTGCGACACATTTATTAGCGGCCTTGGACCCATATCTATAGAACTTCGAGCGCATACAAGCCGAACCTTGGATGGCAAGTCCTTAAGGATAGAAACAACCTCGGTGTGTTTAAGGCCGTGCAAGCTGTGATCGTTCACTTGTAAAAGCTCATCTCCAGCTCGTAAAACCCCTTGTAATCCTACTGGTCCCTGAGGTAGTATCGATCTGATATAATGATGAGGTCGTAGTTCTTGACCGCCTTCAACGTCGACAGTGCCCTCCAAACTAATTCCCAATCCAGACAATTTGTTAATATCCGCGACGACTATATCTTTATCGTCGTCGACATGTTCTTTCCACTTTTCTTTATACGGAGATATATCTAATTGAGCATCTAATTCTTTTTCTATAATCTCAGGACTCGGATCGTCTTCATCTTCGGGCTCTAAGATTGTAGAATCAATGGTTGTATGCGATTCTGGTTCCATTTCTATTGTGCTTTCGCCGTTATCAGTTTGAACTTGAAACCACGAGAGCGTCGTTACAGACGGCGATGGAGGAGAAGGCGGAGAGTCTTCGCGCCATAGCGCTAATTGTAAATGTTCGTATTTTGGTCCACGCAAATACCTTTCCAAGACTAATGATACTGATATGTTAGTATTTCTTAATATTTCAACAGCTTGATGATTGGTTTTTCCTATCAACGATTCTCCATCGACGTTAATAATACGATCGTTGATTTTAATTTTTCCACTGAGTTCTGCGGCGCTTCCGTCTATTATACTTTTGACAAATATACCGGATAGCTCTTCTTTTTCACAGACGTATCCCGCCACGGTGACTCCGAGACCGTAAACATTTTTATTCAAGATGACATTTATGATCTCCATTTCAGGAGGAGATGGTAACTTTGGATCTGGAGGAGTTGAAACTGTTATTTTCGGAGAGATTGGCTTTATAATGATGTGCGGTTCGCCTATAGCCATAGGATTTTTACCCACAATATCTACAAATGCAGCTATGGGATAGAGAATTTGATTTCCGTTCACCGGTTCATTTTCATTAAATTGCTCTTCATAGCACTGCGGTATGGCATTATACGTATCATTATATCCGTTCTCGATTAAATGCCTATCCAGTTGTTCAGGATCCGACAAAATTTTAGTCGGAACGATGGGAGCGTGGTTTCCAATTGGTCTAAAATCAGATGACGAAGGATCCACTGGTCTTGCAACCAAAAGTCGAACTTGATCTCCAGTTTGGCGAAGAACTGAAGCGACTTGTTCGGAACTGTAACCTCTTAAGTTGACAGCGCCCACTTGCAAGACGTGGTCTCCACCTTGAAGACGGCCATCCTTATCAGCGGTACTTCCAGGAGTAACATATTTGATAACTACTCCAGTACTCTTTCCACCGACGATATTGAATCCTAGCCCGTTTCCTTCATTTGTCAAATCGATCACTTCGACCTGCGCCCATTCGCTGGTGAGTACCATCTCGGCTGGGCTAGAGCGTTTCACCATCTAGGAACTATCAGGGCAGAAGATATGTTGCCCGAACGTAAATCTTCATTTCGTTTATGTAGGTTAGGTTTTCTTCACATCATAAGATAATATAACTTTATGTTGCGATGAGCTCAAGTCTATAGTTCGAAGTGAAAACGAACGTCGTAGGTGTCCATTTGTTGCCAAAATTGACATAAAATAGTTAATAATAAATGACATTTACATACTTGTGAAGTTGGCGTTGAGTGCGGTGGTTGCTACGCGCAGGCGCGACCAGCCCTCGGCCTTAACAATGATAAAGATGACCCTCTTCGCATACTTGTGGAAATCTTGCGTAATAATTTAAACAATTTAACCTTTTCCACTCTGAAGGCCAGCAGTTATGGCCCAAAGACGGAATAA